>PVHY01013744.1:0-15923 GCA_004024945.1 Uropsilus gracilis
CCCGGGAACTCGTGGGACTGCGGTGCGTGAAGTAAGGCTTTCTACTGTCCTTAATTCTGGCCTCTCTCTATCTTTGCCGTTTTCAGTTCAAGATGGCTTTCCCAGGCGCTTTTCTAAACCCGAATACCAACAATTCTTTCTAGGGATGCACAAAAAATCGCTGGAGGCAGCAGCTGAGTCGGGGAGGAAGCCCGAGGTGGAGCGCCAGGCCCTACCCAAGCTCGACAAGATGGAGCAGGAGGAGCGGGGCCCCGACCCTCCGGCAGCCATGTCCCAGGAGGAACTGAGGGAGAACAGCATTGCAGCCCTCCGAGCCAGAGCTCAGGAGCACAGCACCAAAGTGCTGGGGACTGTGTCCGGGCCTGACAGCCTGGCCCGGGCTGCTGAGGAGCCAGAGGAGGAGGAGGCCATGGACGAAGACAGACCCCCGGAGAAGCTGAGTCCACCGCAGCTGGAGGACATGGCTTAAGTCAAGGGCGTGCAATCCCTGGAGACCCAGGACTGCTCTCCTTGGGCCTGTGTTGCTGGAGGTCCTCTGAGGCCCAGGTCTGGCCTCTGTCACTCTCCCCCTGCCCCGCAGGCCCTCCATGACCCCCGGTGACTTCAGGCACAACTCAGTTCAGGCCGAGGCTTGGGGCCTTGTGAGACATCCCCTACCAAGGCCTGAGCTCTCCACTTGTCTCCTTATCCCCACAGCCCTGCCGCAGAGCCTTCTTGCTGCCCCCAACCGCCTCCTCAAGCGGCTTTCATGCAATCCCTGGGAAATCCTCACTGCCCCGAGCCTCCCCTTACTCTGTTCTCTTGCTCTCAGCACCCCCTCCCAGCTGTCCACCCCTGTGGCTCTTGTTGCCCAGGTCTCTGCTGCAGCACACCGCCAGCCACCGTCTTGTCAGGGACAGAACACCCCGCCACCCGGAGCCAACATCCTGAGTGGCCCCTCAGCTAAAGCCCCTCGGCCCTCTCCTCCCCTGAGGCCTGCATCTGGGCCCCTTCCCTACCCCACCAATGGAGCCCAGAGTCCCAATCCATCTTGAGAAGCATCAGCCTAGGCTCCTCAGTCACCTTCCACCTCATGCCTTCCGGGGTCACCACATGAACCCACCTCTCCACACCCAGCCTGCCCCCTGTTGCTCCCAGCACAGGTGCAGCCCTGCATGTGGTGATGTAACTTAGCGAGTCCAGGGTGTGTGTCTGCACCCAGAGGGCATGTGTGTGTTTACACCCAGAGGGCATCTCTCAGCCATGCTGGGGCTTACCCCACTGCTGGGGAGGTCAGACCCTTACCCAGGGCCCCCTCGGCAGTGTCCTGACACATCCTGACTCCTCTGGTATGCTGCCTGTCAGGTATTCTTCCCCCTAGCTTCTTGTAAACTGCTGGTGCGCATGTGCCCTGCTTTGGAACACCCAACCTGCCTGTCACAGGAACACCTAGGAGGCCTCGGACCTTGAGGCAATTTGATCCAGGCCAAGCCTGGAACAGGCCTGGAGCTGTATATATTCATCAAGGTCCACCACAAGAAGGGCTGGAAGGAGAACAAGCCAGTGTGAGCCCTAAACTAAGTATAGTCAGTACAGTCACGCCCCCCTGCCCCATGCCAGGCCCCCACCACGGTGCATGGCTGCTATCTTCAGACAGACACAGTGACTACAAATAATGGGGCCAGGGGCTTCTCCTGTGTGTCAGTCAGGGGGAGGTCTGTTCATACTGGTGGCCTCTGCAGCTGTCCCTTCAATCCCCAGACCCTTGACCCCTCATTCCTGGACACTTCCCTCTACCATCCTACCCACCTTGCAGAGAACAGCTCCTAAAGAGCCTGAGACAGCTAGCTGGGATTTTAATTCCATATCAAACGTTACTTTCTTTTTCATTCGGTTCATGGACTGTCTTCCTCCCCCCACCTCGTTCTTCTTGTCTTTGTCCCCTGTTGGTTTAAGTGTTAGACTGTAGCCCCTGGTGTGTAAATAGTGTACATAGAGTGCGAAGAAAGAGCTTGATATTGAGGTGTTTGAAATACGGAGCTGTAATAACTTCTAGGTATTCTCAACTTGTGATTTCTGTGCCATTTTCTGTAAAGACACAAGTAAGAATAAAATTGATGTAAACACAGGCAGGGGAGGGATCCAGGAATCCTCCGTGGGTAAGGGTGGTGTATGGATGTGTGTATGGAGATCACAGAAAAGTAAATCCATGAAATCACTTCTAGGTCAAATTTACTTACTCCTCTTTCACAATTACTCCGACTGTAGAGGCACGGCGGCCTGCCGTTTGCACCAAACCGGTGTTTATCACCCTCTGTGACATTTATCACTGTGATATAGGACCCTCCTTCCTTGCAGGCACCACGAAATATCCCAGGCATTGAGCCCTAAGTTATTACCTCGGCGGCCTCCCTCTCCCCAACAATAGATTGCATTTACCTTTCCTCGGTACTTACTTATAAACGACCCTATTTTTCTTCACACCTGGGGTCCAGCCCACAGCCCAGTCAGGACCCCAAGAATCTGACTCCTTCCTTTTGTTTATGTATGTCCACTGTGTGTCTTACCCACAACTTGAACTTGACAACAGTGTCTGGAAGAGGCATTGCAGTCTCAACTGGAAGTCACCAAGCCTCCACTAAACCCTGTCACAGGAGGGAGAAAATGAGATGTGAGGTGCCGCGTGTGATTGCAGACAGTGGTGACCCACCAACTGATGATGTGTTGAAGGGAATTACAAGACGGGAGAGTGAGGGAGCAGACTAGATAGATTATATTTCAGCTTTTGGCTCAAGAAACCTTGTAAGATTGTTTCAAGTCAGCTCAGATATGGACTCTCATCTGTGGAGGAGATTTTTCTGGCAGCCTGTCATCATGCCCCACCTTCAGTTAGATCCTAAGAGCAATGGGGGGGGGGGGCATACTCACAGGTTCCGGAGGCATCAGGGATTCTCCTGGACGATCCCAGGTGCAGAGGGAGTCTGGCAGAGGGCCAGGTCAGAGAGGTCTGCAGAGAATGGATGAGAGGAGAGGCTGGGATGCCAAAGCAAAGAGAAGAATTTGAGCAGGAAAGGAAGGGCTGGGACAGCCAGGGGCAAAACCAGGGGAAGGATACTCACTGCACCCAGATGGCTTCTTCCTGGGCCTTGAGGATGCTAGAAACCGCACCTGCAAGGGGACTTTTCCCCAGGATCCTCAGGCCGCTGAGAGCCGGCTGGCTTTGTGCACCAGAAAGAGCAATAGAGCGATGAAAAGACCAGAGGACTGATTTATGAAGGCTGCTGGGAGCCGCTGAGCTGGCCTGGTGGGATAGACGAGAAGGTGTCTGACTAGTTGTGGGGGGCAGTAGCAAGTGGGGTGATGGGAGAACTCCTGAGGTCCAGTTCTGGGGCCTGGGAGAAAGGGGAGCATTTCTGGAACCTGGCTCCAGCTCTCAGTTGCTCACCCAGACTGACCCCCCCACCTCCACTGCCTTGGGCAGCCCACTGGGGGTCACAGAGTCATCCTTCTGTCCTGCTTTCACCAAAGGGCCCCCACTTCTCTTTTTAGGCTCCCCTCAGGGCATGGAGGTATAGCAAGGAACCTTGCTGTGGCAAGTGCGAATCAAGGGGAAACAGATGAAAAGCTGAGAGGACTTCTGCACTGTGGTCACAAATGTTCTGTGAATCTAAAATTATTATAAAAACCAGTAATTTGTTTTCTAGAAGGAAAACAGCAGGTGGCTTCTTTGGTAGAACAAGTGCCAAGGCTGACCACTCACTCATCTCTTACCCCAGGGCTCTGCTTACTGGGTGTCCTGGTTCTGGACTACCCAAGGGCACCCAGGCACCGAAGACCCATCTGTGGGTCTTCAGCTGAGATTAGGTGAAGAGCCAATGAATGCCAATGGTTTGCTTGGTGTCTTCTTCTTATGTCTCTCATGTCCCCTCCTTCTGCCTGGCTACTCCTCAACTCAGGCAGCAATGAAGTCCCTGTTTCCACGCAGTTGAGCAGGCCCCGCAGTGATCACTACATTCCTCAGATCAGCCTCTTGGGCTAACTCATCTTAGCTGTCAGCCTCCTTCCTTCCTTGAAACTCCCTCCAGACCCTCCCCCCAGCTTAGGCCCCCCTCCATTCATCCCCAGTACTCTGCTCCCAATATGGACTCCAAGGGGTTCTTTTTATTTTGTTTGCTTTTTAGAGACTAGGTCTCACTATGTTGCCTGGGGTAGTCCTGATCCCGTGGACTCAAGTGATCCCCAGCCTCAACCTACTAGGTAGCTGGGATTACAGGCGCCCGCCACGGCTCCCAACTGCTTTTTCAAGACCAGGTCTCACTATGTTGCCTGGGGTAGTCTTGAACCCGTGAACTCAAGTGATCCCTGACCTCTTGCCTCCCAGCGCTTGGATTACAACAGGCACGTGCCACCACACCCAGCTCCAAGAGGTTCTGTCAGGACAGGGAGGATAAGGTGCAGAGTGGCATGGGTGTCCAAGGTGTTCACCAGGCTCATGTCACCTCCCTGCCTCACCTGGTACTCATGAGGCCAGGGAAGAGGTGGTGAGAGAGAAGAAAGTTCACCGATTCCTCCGCCCAGCCTCCAGGAGGGTACACAGAACAGCTTCTACCTGCCCAGAAGTACAAACAAATGATTAAAAGCCAAATCCAGGCTCAGCCAAGAAAGAGCTTTGCGGTTGAATTGATGACCCAGGAATTAGAGTGATGGGTACATTTATGAATAAGAAAAGCTTCAGAGAAATGCTGAGTTGCACAGCAGTAAATACAGGAGCGTGTTCAGAGAACTGGCACAGCCTCTCCTCGCCACCCCCCCATCCCTCCCACCTTGAGTTTTGTCTTCCTGATGATATGGTGGGAGAGGGAGGGGCAGAGCAGAGCAGCAAAGGCCCAGGAGCCAGTCCTTGACCTGGGGGTCACTCCTGTGGTCAGTTGGTCTCTAGGAAGGGGAGGTCCCAGGTTCCCTACAGCCCTTCCCAAGGAAGGGAGGAGCTGAGTAGGGAGGATTAGCTCAAAATGACGGGGAGGAGACTGGAAGAGAAAAGAAAAGGAAGGAAGGCCAAGACAAGACCTGGAGGAGGCATGTATGGCAGACAGTGAAGAACAAGCTGTTCTGGCTTCTTGGCCCTGACCTGTACCAGGGTCTTGGGGGACATGGAAGGAGACACTTGAAAGAAACAGACCACATCCAAAAAACGGGCAACAACAAGTGCTGGTGGGGATGTGGAGAGAAAGGAACACTCTTACACTGCTGGTGGGAATGTAAACTCGTCTAGCCACTATGGAAAGCTGTGTGGAGGACCCTCAAACTCATGGAAATGGAACTACCATTTGACCCAGCAATTGCTCTTCTGGGAATCTACCCAAAGGAGATCTCAGTATGGGTACAAAGGGACACCTGTGCCTGGATGTTTACTGCAGCACTATTTATGATTGCAAGGACATGGAAGCAACCCAAATGTCCCAAAACAGATGACTGGATGAAAAAGGTGTGGTATATATACACAATGGAATATTACTCATCAATTAGAAATGACAAATTGAGGATTTTATGGTAACATGGATGTACCTAGAAGAAATCATATTGGCAGAAACAAGTCAGAAAGAAAAAGACAGAAACCAAATGGTTTCACTAATATATGGGACATAGGAAAAATAAACAAAAGCCATGAGGAAAAGTCAAAACAAACTAACAACCAAACTAAAGTACACAACTGGGGGTGGGGGGAGAGGGTGGAAACAGTCAGGGAGGGAAGGCGGTGGGCAAACCCCAGGGATCACAAAGATGTGAACTTCATATATAAATAAATTATTTAATATTATTTTAAAAAAAGAAAGAGGGCTGGGCATGGTGGTACATGCCTGTAAGCGGCAGCCTAGGAAGCCGCGGCCAGGGCTAGAGCTAGGGATCGTGGTTTGAGTTCCACGAGGGACACTTAGTGAGACCTAGTTTCAAAAATATATAGCTGGGTGTGGTGGCACGCACCTGTAATCCCAGCTGCCTGGAAAGCTGAGGCTGGGGATTGCTTGAGTCTGTGATACCCCAGGCAACGTGAGCCTGCAGTTCCACAGGCAAAAATAGCCAGAACTAGTCTCAAAAACAAAACAAAACAAAACAAAAGAAATAAAAAAAGAGACAGAGTCGTGGGTAAGAGCCCACTTGGGAGGCTGACAATGGCAGCCTTTTACCTAGACTTGTATTTTGATTTTGCTCTTGACCTTCCAGACCTGCCTGTCTTCTGCACCCTGTTTTCTTAGGGTCCCCCACCAGAAGGTGCCGTAGACTTATGGCAAGCTTTTGGGTCTCAGCAGCCCTGTTTTGGTCCTGCTCTGTTAGGTTGGGCATTTACCCACAGGGAAGGGTAACTTTGGGAATTTCACTGAGAACTATTTTTTTTTTTTTGAGACTAGGTCTCACTATTTTTGCCTGTGGAACTGCAGGCTCTCATTGCCCGGGGTACCACAGACTCAAGCAATCCCCAGCCTCAGCTTCCCAGGTAGCTGGGATTACAGGCACACGCCACCATGCCCAGCTGTATTTTTTTTTTTTGGAACTAAGTCTTGCTATGTTGTCCTGAGCGGGACTCGAACCGTGATCCCTGGTCCTGGTCCCAGCTTCCTAGGCTGCTGCTTACAGGCATGCGCCACCATGCCTGGCCTCAATGAGAACTATTTTAACTATATTTTTTCTCTTCTCTCTACTGGACACTAATTGTATTAAAGTTCTCAGTTGAAGGTCTAATATCCTAAGAGTATGTTTTGCCTTGATGATGTCAATGGCAAAACCCATTGAGAGCAGGCAGATTTGAGGGTCTCAAGGTGCCCCTCAGTTTCTTGCTAACACTGTCTGTCTGCAAGGCCCCATCCCTGGATGACAGCCCTGATGAGAAGAGAGCATCAGGCAGGGCAGTGTGTCAGTACAACTGCTACTTTTTACTTAATGTCTTCAAGCACTGGAAATTCCTCCACAAAACCACCATCAGAACAGTGCCTTACAGGCTGGGCTGAAGAGCCTTGGGAGTGATGACTCTTACTCCTTGTGTTACTTTTATGAAGTTTTGTAGTTATTAAAAAAAATTCTCACTTTCTGCCTTGGCAGGGGTGGTTAGCTAGTTTCTTGAATTGAACACTTCTCATTCTTCTTTTTTTTTTTTTTTGAGACTAGGTCTCGCTATTTTTGCTCATGGAACCGCAGGTTTATGTTGCCCGGGGTACCACAGACTCAAGCAATCCCCAGTCTCAGCTTCCTACATAGATGGGATGACAGGTGTGCGCCACCACGCCCAGCCATTTTTTTGGGACTAGGTCTCACTACATTGCCCCAGGCGGGACTCAAACCATGATCCCTGGTCCCCGCCGTAGCTTCCTGGGCTGCCGCTTACAGGTATGCGCCACCGTGCCTGGCCCACACTTCTCATTCTTCATGTTAGCGGGCAGGCTTAGGGGTACCTAGAGAATGATCCCCAAATTTGCATACTCTAAGGGGATTCTGCCACCTGCCACATAAAGACAAAGCAGCCTCTTAGTGGGAAAGAACTCCAATAGGTCAGTGTGCTCGCCGGGTACGGTGGCTCGTGCCTATAAGCTTCAGCCTATGAAGTGGCCGGGGCTAGGGATCGCGGTTCGAGTCCCGCTTGGGGCCCGTAGTGAGACCTAGTCCCCAAAAATAGCTGGGCATGGTGGTGCATGCCTGTAATCCCAGCTACCTGGGAAGCTGAGGCTGGGGATTGTTTGAGTCCGTGGTACCCCAGGCAACGGGAGCCTGCGGTTTCACGGGCAAAAGTAGCGAAACCTAGTCGCAAAAAAAAAAAAGGATCAGTGTGCTCAGAGAGGGACACTTAAGACCTGCACGCTCAAAAGGGCGAATCCAGCTATTCCTGTGGTGCCCCTTATTCTGTCCGCAGCCTCTCCTCCACCATCTCTCAGTCCTCAGATCTCTGTGGCCCAGTCACCAACTCACCTTCCCCAGTCCCTGTTCTTCCACATTCGGCTCAGTGCTCAGGCTAAGTTTAGAGGTAGTTTAATATTACCAGGAGGGACAGACCCTGCCTCATGCAGGGCGGGGCCACTGGTCAGACCCCAAGCCCTGCCGCCTTCCTTCCACCTTGCTAGGTCTCTGACAAGGAGTGAGAAACTGGAGAGTGCCAGGCATGTGAGAGGATTAGTGGTCATTGATGAGAACATCCATGTCCACTGTGTTTGTCCTGTAGATTTTTATTCAAAAACTAAGATTGTGTCAACCAACTTTGGTCATTCAAGATAGTGTGGAAATCCAAGTTATTTCTTCCCACACTCAAGTCCCTTGGGAAGGAAGAGTGGGATATCTAAGGAACTTAAAGTGGCTGGCAGGGGGGCGTGGAAAAGGGAGAGGATTAGAGGCAGTTGTTAAGCAATTAAGGAGTGAAATTTGGGTGGAGGGAAGGGAATAAGATGAGAGTTTGAGGTGATTTGCAGTTGGCATTTTAATTCCTTACTGCCTCATGAACTCTAGCAAAATTCTACCATATTCTTGCAGTTTTGTATTTGAGTTGGTGTTCAGGAGAGTACTAGAGATGGTTGTCTTCAGCCGGGCATGGTGGCTCGTGCCTGTAAGCTTCAGCCTATGAAGCAGCCGGGGCTAGGGATCGCGGTTTGAGTCCCTCCTGGGGCCCATAGCGAGACCTAGTTCCAAAAAAAATAGCTGGGCGTGGTGGCACGTGCCTGTAATCCCAGCTACCTGGGAAGCTGAAGCTGGGGATTGCTTGAGTCTGTGGTACCTCGGGCAACGAGAGCCTGCGGTTCCATGGGCAAAAACAGCGAGACCTAGTCTCAAAAAAAAAAAAAAAGAGAGATGGTTGTCTTCTGGAGGTGCTTGAGAGGGCCTTCTACACACAGAATGGCAGCATTATGCACAAGTTTGCAACTGTGGTACATAGAACTTGGCATGAAACTACAATACTTTTCCTGTTATTTTATGGTCTTTCGATCACCTGGCATGTAAGCCTGAGGACAGGCCTCAGGTTCACCTGGTTCTCACTGTAACCCTGGACTGTATTGTCTCATAGGTGGCAGGGGTCAGTAGAGATTTGATAAATAATTGAAGTTCCTTTATAGTCAATGGTTGCAGTAACCCACAGAAGGGACAAGTTTCTTAATGTTCCTCAAATGATGGGGGAGAACCTGCCTCCATCACTTCTTTCTTCACAGTCCAGTCTCCTGATACTGATTCTCCTTGAGGTTTTCTTACCTCTCAACCTACCTCCTAGGCTTCTCCTAGGTAGGGTTCAAACTGACAGAGAGAAGGGGGTGGATGGGAAAGCTGTTTACAGGATAAAATTGATAAGACTTGGGTTGGCTAAGAGGAGAGGGGGAACATGAGGGGTGATAGATTTCTGATTCATGCATCTGGTTGGACAGTGGTACTGCTCACCTGCAGAAGAGACTGGGAAAAGTTTTGGGAAGTGATCAAAAGTTCTTTTCTAAGCTGGGTGCAGTGGTGCGCCTGTAATCCCAGCTACCTGGGAGGCTGAGGCTAGGGATAACTTGAGTTTTTGGGTTCGAGACAACCCTGGGTAACATAGCGAGACCTAGTCTCTAAAAACAAACAGACAAAAAGATTGCTTCCTTTAGCCCTGTTCCACAGACCAGAACTTTTCTGGTGATGACAGGATCGGATCATAAGGACATTTCTCTGTATCATTCACTTTGGTCTATGTAGATCCCTGGATGTCAAAATGAGATTTATGCAAAGCCCTTGGGAATGAATTTGGTCTCTAAAATCTGTGAGTTGGCAGCACTTGTAGAAAAGTCTTCAGAGTTAAAGCTGCTGGTGAGGATGAAGTCAACCAAACAGCAATGCTGTCGCCAAGGACTGGGAGGGAGAGACTTCAGCTGCATTGGTAAAAGTACAGAAATTATAACTGAGAAGGTATCCTTCCATACCCTGACCCCACAATTTGACTGACATAAGCCCAAGGGTGAGAATTAGGGGGACCTTAGGGACACAACCTGCCCTTTAACCTATGAGGCACTTTCTGCATTGACTCTGTTGAGGATGGGTGGGCCCCAGAGGTGTTCAAAGAGAGGCTAGAAGACCACTGGGCAGGACAAGGGGGAAGGATGAGGTGTGGGGAGCCTCCTGAAGCAGAGGCCAACCGTGAGGATCTCTTTCAGGGACCTGTGAAGGGGGTCAGCAGGGCAGCTGAAGGGGTACACTGAAACCCCTAAGGCGTTACTTGGGATTGGACCTAGTTAGGCACCCACCCAAGTGAGCTTGTCAGCAGGACACACTGCTTTAGCATCCTCTCCAGGGTGCAGCTGAGAAAGAACAGGCCCCAAAGCCCAGTCAAGCTGAGTGGAGAGGGGGTGATGAAGACTTCAGTTACCCAGGGCAGCACCAGGTCTGGGACTCCCCTACACCTGATACCCTCCTCAGGGGGTAAGACAATAACCTCAAAGGTTAGAGTGAGGGAGCTTCCCCCCCCTTACAAATCCCATTCCATCTTTCTAACTTTATTAGAAAATTCTCAGGCCGGGCACGGTGGCTCGTGCTTGTAAGCTTCAGGATATGAAGCGGCCGGGGCTAGGGATTGCGGTTCGAGTCCCACCTGGGGCCTGTAGTGAGACCTAGTTCCAAAAAAATAACTGGGCATGGTGGCGCATGCCTGTCATCCCAGCTACCTGGGAAGCTGAGGCTGGGGAATGCTTGAGTCTCTGGTACCCCGGGCAACGAGAGCCTGCGGCTCCACAGGCAAAAATAGCGAGACCTAGTCTCAAAAAAAAAAAAAAAAAAAAAAAAAAAAAGGAAATTCTCAGTTGGGGGTAGTTCATCTAATTCCTCTATAGATGCAGCCTCCCTTTGTGCTAGGGAAGCAAGCCTGGGGCTCAGGCCTTACAGTATGGGGCCGCAATTTCCTAACACCGCCTAATGCTGCTGGTTTTCACTGTATTCATTTTACAATTTCTCTGTCAGGTGTGTATGTGTATATATAAGTATATGTATATGTGTGTGTATATATGTCAGTCACCAATTTTTTAAAAAGTGCATTTAAATTTAAAAGGAACATATCTGAAGAGGTGTGATCCTATACCTCTGAATCATATACAATACTGAAACCAGTGTTATCTCAATAAACATCAAAATAAAAGCGAGTGAAGTGAAAAGTATTAAGGAATGAACAGTATAAGACGTACAGAGAGCTGGTGAGTCATGGAGGTGAGCTAGTGACCATTATACTTAGGGGAGCACTGTTCCAGATTAGGGTTTGGAACCACTAACTTCATTTCCTGGCTCCGACCTTTTTGGATTCTGTGTTCCACCCCTTGTTCTTGTTTCTTAATTATTTTGGAAACATTTTTTAATATTTATTTATACATAAATTTCCCATCATTGTAATCCCAGGGACTCACCTCTCCCGCCCACCATACCCCCCTTTCCTCCTGCCCAAAGTTGTGTGCTTCAGTTTGGTGCTTAGCTTTTTTTGACTTTTCCTCATGGTTTTTGCTTATTTTTCCTATATCCCATATATTAGTGAAATCATTTGGTTTCTGTCCTTTTCTTTTTGACTTGTTTCTGCTAATATGATTTCTTCTAAGTATATCCATGTTATCATAAAATCATCAAATTTGTCATTTTAATTGATGAGTAATATTCCATTGTATATATATATATACCACATTTTTTTCACCCAGTCCTCTGTTTTGGGGCATTTATATTGCTTCCAAGTTCTTGCAATTATAAATAGTGCTGCAGTAAACATCTGAGCACAGGTGACCCTTTGTACCCACATTGAGGTCTCTTTTGGGTAGATTCCCCAAGAGAGCAATTGCTGGGTCAAATGGTAGTTCCACTTTCCTTAATTTGAGGGTCCTCCACACTGCTTTCCATAGTGGTTGGACTAATTTAGATAAAAATATGGAATGCTTCACGAATCTGTGTGTCATCCTTGCGCAAGGGCCATGCCAATCTTCTTTGCCTCATTCCAATTTTAGTATATGTGCTGCTGAAACAAACACTATTTTGGAAACATTTTGACCTTATTTTAGCTGAGTAAGGGGGAAGGGCTGATTCTCTAGGTTAACACTAGAAACAACAGAAGGGCTCTGGAGGCTGGTGGCTCAGGCATGACTGCCCAAGGCAGAGTGGGGAGTGGCCGGGTACAGTGAGAAAACCACTGAGGGGATCCCAGAATGGCGGAGAGCCCTTAAAGATGACTCCATAAGACAGAAGGGACGAAGCTGTAAAAAAATTTTTTTTAATATTTTTCTTTAAAAACACTATACATTATTGCGTCTCTGCCTTTTGGCTAAGATCAAGTGTAGTATTTGTTCTTATCAGTTTAAAAACACTATACATTTATATAGTCAGTTAATTAAATTTAAAAATTTACTGTGGCAATATGTAGCTGATTTGAAAGATCTGTGGATCTCCTGACTGCAAATCCACTGCTTGGTCCACTTTGAACCTTCATTTCTTAAAGACTTTACCCTTTTGAGTTCTTCTTTAGAAAACATGATTTGAGGTAATTTGTTAAGTAATCAGTGACACCAATGGGCAGAGCTCTGACTGAGGCTGCAGGAGTCCTGGCCAGACTGTGACCCACACCTGGGCTGGGTCCACCCTCGAGGTAGCTGGGGCTCCTTCCTTGCCCGGTATCTCCTGGGGACGGCCACCCTGCCCCTGGCTCTCCTTCCAGCAGCCAACTGCACCCTTAGCTTCATTCCATTTTGATTCTGCTCAGTTCCCATCTTCCTTCTTCACCGAGTTTCAGAACCCAGGAGTGAAACTACAAGATACGGTGCCATACAGAGGTCAGGCTGCGGGGCCACAAGCAGAGACCTTCGAGGCCCTGACCAGGCCCAGCCTTCGGGTTCTTCCTCCTCCCTCAGGTTGCCCTTGAATACACGGTACCTTCTCGAGGCTGCGCCGATGTCCCACACTGATGAATGTCATGCCCAGCTGCTGGCCGAAGCGGTAGAGGTCGCTCTCCACCTCCTCAGTCAGGGCGCTCGTGGCTTCGTCAAGCACTGAGAGGAAGAGACAGAGTCCTGGCCCTGGCCTGCCTCAGCCTCACTGCCAACTCACCCCACCTCTGGCAGGGACCCAGGGGAGGCCAAAAGCGGTTCTGCTCCTGAGAGTCCAGGTCAAAGGAAGAGAGGGCCAGGTCCCAGGTGAGCAGCTCCCTGCCAGCGCGACGCAAGTCCCCCCAGCTTCCTGCACATGGGCACCAGTCACCACCTATGTCCACTCAACCAGCACATCTGAAGTTTCCCAGAGTGTCAGTCCTAGGGAAATTCCACGTCTGCCACCCCTCTGCCAGGTGCAGTTGGGGGGATGTTCATTTAAGGGGCAGAGCCTGAGGAGCCTAAAATCCCAGTTCAGCTCCCACTGCTGGATGGCACACAGCTTCTGGCTGGTACAGAACATATCCACAACTGTCTGAGCACGGTGGCTCGTGCCTGTAAGCTTCAGCCTATCAAGCAGCTGGGGTTAGGGATCATGGTTCGAGTCCCATTCGGGCAACATAGGGAGAACTAGTCCCAAAAAAGTAGCTGGGGTGGTGGCGTATGCCTATAATCCCAGCTACCTGGGAAGCTGAGGCTGGGGATTGCTTGAGTCTATGGTACCCAGGACAACGTGAGCCTACAGTTCCACGGGCAAAACCAGCAAAACCTAGTTAAAAAAAAGAAAAAGAACATATCCAGAACTGTGCCTAGGAGGCCAAGCACTGTGGCCTCACGGCAGAGCCCTGTCGCCCTTGCCTATAGGGACAAAAACGCCCAGACACACAGATGCGCTCCCTTATCACACATGCACACACATGGCGATATCTTGCTGCACCTGTGAGCACAGAGTACCTGACCTGGGCACCTGCAGGGTGGGCCTCACCTGCATACTTCGGCTGCAGGTAGAAAAGCCGGGCAAACGAGAGTCTCTGCATCTCCCCCGGGGACAGAACATCATACCTGAGAAGAGGGAAGGAGGAGCACTGGGAGAAGCGGACTACAGTTTGCCGTTTTCCTAGAGTGGGTCATCAGGAAGAGGTTCTTTCTAGAGAGAATGGTCAAGCTGACCCACACGCACATGGGCATCACACCCCTTTTCAACCATGGCCCCCTTCCTGCAGGCCTGAGGCCAAAACTGCTCCCATGGGCATAAAACAAGTCCCCAGTAGCCAGCAAACAGGCTACTTTGGGGTCCCTTGACCTGGCTCTTGGAGTCCACTGTCTTAGGGGGAGCCGGCTCTGGAGTACCCCAGACTTTTCTTACCAGTTCCAATCGACCTGCCGGTCCAGTCCCTCTGTCCTTTCCACCAAGCTGGACTGTCATACAGCCAGAGGGAACAGAGTCATGAAAGGGCCTTCCTGCCACCCCGAGAAACCACCCTGAGACACATCTGCACTCCCATGGCTATCTAGGTGGGGGCTGAGGGAGCCCACTGCCCCAGAGGAGTAGAATGTCCTGTCAACTATACTGCTCAGATCTGCTGGGGCATGGTGGCAGAAAAAGTGGATTTAGTTTTATTTAACAATGCTCACCGCCACTTTGTATGCCCACTCCCCTGCCCCAGCTCGTGCTTCCAGTCCTGGGCCCAGGGTCTGTGGGCCAGCAGGCAGAGTGACCAGGGGCTTAGTCCTCAGTGTCGCTGCCCCCACTTACCAGGCCTGCCAACTCCAAGAACCTCACAATTCTCTCATCATCAGTAGAACCTGCAAAACAGAAGTCTTTCAAGAATCAAGTCCTGGGTAGCAGAAGGGCTGGGGCACGTACTGGCAGGGGCCGGGTCTGGGCTAGGCTCGCGAGTGACAGGCTATGGTCCTTAGTAAGGGCACAGCTGGCAGAAGTTGCTACTTTCCCTTCAATGAGCGTCTCTCCTCACGGCGGGTAGAGCAGAACAAGATGAGATTAGGGTACACACTTCAAAAGTACAAACAAGAGGCCGGGCACGGTGGCTCGTGCCTGTAAGCTTCAGCCTATGAAGCGGCCGGGGCTAGGATCACGGTTCGAGTCCCGCCTGGGGCCCATAGTAAGACCTAGTTCCAAAAAAATAGCTGGGCGTGGTGGCGCATGCCTGTAATCCCAGCTACCTGGGAAGCTGAGGCTGGAGATTGCTTGAGTCCGTGGTACCCTGGACAACGAGAGCCTGCGGTTCCACAGGCAAAAATAGCGAGACCTAGTCTCAAATTAAATAAATAAATAAATAAATAAATAAATAAATAAATAAATAAATAAATAAATAAGTAAATAAATAAGTAAATAAATAAAATAAGCCAAAAGAAAATTAAAACAAAAACAAAAACAAAAAAAAAAACAAAAGTGCAAACAAGCTAGGCACGGTGGTGCGTGCCTGTAAGCGACAGCTTATGGAGTTGCGGCTGGGACTGGGGATTGCAGTTCAAGACCCGCCCGGGGCAACAGAGTGAGACCTAGTCCCCAAAAAATAGCTGGGCGTGGTGGCACGCACCTGTAATCCCAGCTACCTGGGAAGCTGAGGTTGGGGATTGCTTGAGTCTGTGGTACCCAGGCAACGTGAGCCTGTGGATCCACAAGCAAAAATAGCGAGACTTAGTCTCAAAAACAAAACAAAAATGCAAATAGCTGGAGGAAGAGAAGGAGGGGAGGCAGCAGCCTGATGGGGCTCCCACCCAAGGGCACAGGTGAGGCCAGGTTCAGGCAGAGCAGGGACCACTGAGATGGGAGGACGTGCCTGAGGTGGCCAGCTTACCTGAGTCTGGGTAGATCTCCTTCAGGGGATAGATGACCTGATAAGACAGACCCCAGACAGGTGTAGGGTGAAGGCTCATGGCGGGGATGGCACAGACCAACCCTCCCTCAGAAACAGCCCTTGGAGCATATGTATCTGGGGAGGGCGATCTGTGAACCCCTGAGGGCAGGCTCCAGAATGCAACTGTGGTGTGGGGACACCTGTGATCTCCGACTCATGCGCCCACAGGTTAACCGGCTGCAGG
>PVHY01013744.1:16023-30906 GCA_004024945.1 Uropsilus gracilis
ACCTCCCCAGTTAACAAGGCTGGGCATACGCACACACCCACCAGGCCAAGGCTGGGTCAGAGGTGGGGCGGGCTGGCTCTTACCCCGTGTGCTTGCCCAGAGGCCGCCCAGAACCCGGAGCAAGGAGGTCTTGCCAGTGCCCGTGTTGCCTGTGATGAGCAGGCTCTGCCCCTCAGAGATCTTCAGGCTCAAGTCCTTGATTAAGGGCTTGTTAGAGGCCGGGGCTGAGATAGAGACTCGCTCGAGGAGGAAAGCTGTGTCTGCTGGTCCTACAGCCCTGCTGTCAGGAAATGCAGGGAGGGGAGACGGATGGTGTCAGCATCGCGAGGGAGGTTCTTCTGGGGGTATCACCTCTGGGTGGGGGCTTGCTAGGTGGCTGACTGTGTCCTCAAATCCTGTGTTGCAGTTCCTACCCCTAGAGCCTCAGAATGGGAACTGCATTTGGAGGTAGAACTTTCAGACAATTATGTGAAAATGAGGTGATGGGGCAGGTCCCCATCTGATATCACTAATGCCACTGCCTTTGAGAGGGGGCGATAGGGGGCGCACATGCACAGAGAAAAGGCCACGTGAAGTCACAGAGACAGAGCTGTCCATCAGCGAGAAGGGTCTCAGGAGAAGCCAACCTTGCTGACACACCTGGACCTTGGACTTGTCTCCGGAATGG
Organism: Uropsilus gracilis; assembly: GCA_004024945.1. Taxonomy (NCBI): domain Eukaryota; kingdom Metazoa; phylum Chordata; class Mammalia; order Eulipotyphla; family Talpidae; genus Uropsilus; species Uropsilus gracilis. The sequence continues at coordinate 16,691 of PVHY01013744.1, forward strand.
TGAGAAAATAAATTCCTATGGTTTAGGCCACCCAGCCTGTGTTAAGGAGGCCCAGCAAACTCATCCAGACGTGGGGCTTAGGCCACCTTTGTGCCAGGCTGGGCAAAGCCTGGCAAGTGACTGGTCTGAATCTTGTCTAATTCTAATGCCGGTGGGTGTTCACGCTGTCTGATGTGGCTGGAGGACTAATGCCGAGAACAGGTGGGGTGATACTGCAACAGTTCTGGAGTTTCTGCAACTCCCTGGATGCCTATCTCCCCACTGATCAGCTACCTGGGTGTCCTTTACTCCAAGATGCCAGCCTCTGTGCTCAGCTACAGGACGTTTTAATCTTGAACAGGGGCAACAGTTAAGCATTAGTTTCTAAGAGTTGACAATAGGCCTTGGAATTCTGATGCTGACCGTTTCCATTCTTGAAAGCTGACTCTAGGGCCACTGTCCAAGCACTTCCCAGGCACAGGAAGGCTCCACCTTCACGAGGAAGGTTAATCGCTCCCTTTGAGAGGTGAAGAAACCGCAGCGCAGAACAGCTAAGCAAGGGGAGGCCACGAAGCAGACCCTCAGTGCACACGAAGGCCAGAAGCCATAGAGGCTGCAAAGATGCACAGATAAAGACCTGGTCAGGTCTCAGGGGTGCCTGGGGAACAAGCAGGCATGCCGAGAGAGGGAGAGGCAGGTGATAGGACTCAGGAGGAGGAGGAGGACATCAAGAGGAAGAGGGGGTCGTGATTCAAATACTAGTTTTCTCTCGGGCCCAGCAGGTGCATGCATTTCACTGCTTCACACGGGAATGGTGTTAAGTCAGCCCGGTGCCTATCAGACAGCAGTGAGGATGGAGAACCTTCACAAGTGTATTTACTTAGCACAGCTCTGCTGCTGATTTGAGAAAGGGCAGGGCTCCAGGCCGAACTAAGCTAGGTGATTCCAGAGCCTGTATCCCCAACCAGGCACCACAGTGCCAACCCAGCACTCACCTGCCCAAGTCCCATTCGCTTTCATCCAGGCTCTCACCATCCTGGGACTTCAAGGACATGTCCAGCAGGGTCTCCTGAAGCTCCCCAATCCTGGGCAAGAAGTGGACACCTCAGGGGGGGTCCAAGTGGCCAGGGGAGGGTGAGCCTCCTCTTCCTGTCTCACACCCGCTAGTATTTGGTGAGATTTCGGTTCTTCCTTTTTTCCATTCTGCCATTTCTCCCAGGGGTGCATCTTTGCTCGGGGACTAGCGGGGGACTGGACGCAGCCTCACCTGTGTGTGTAGCCAGCCACATCCGAGAGCGTGGTGGAGAGGTCGATGAGCCGGCTGAAGCAGCTGATGAGGTAGATGCACACAAAGGCATTCTGGACGGGATGAGAGGCATGAGCGCCGGCCTCCCCTCCTGGGTCCTGGGGACTGAGGTGAGGGATACGGGGTGGCTAGTGGGGGTCACCATGGAGAAGTCTCACCTTGCTCACCAGGGTGCTGAGCTCTGTGGGGCTCAGGTCTCCGTAGACACCACTGAAGATGGGGATGGCAATCACAACATAGCTCAGGATGCTGCCCAGGTAGTCAAAAGTGTTGACCCCGACTGCAGAAGAGAGGTTGCGTCAGAGGCCTGGGGACCATCATGTGCCCCAAGAGAGCAGGAAGGCCGACAGGGTTGAGCTCATCCCTGGACTCTCAGTCTTCTGAGGACACTCAGAGCAAAGGCAGTGGCTCCCCTGGCTATTGCCTTCACTAGAGCAAATTTATCAGCACAGAGGAATTCAGGGGTGTAGGAGGGGGACTGTCCTGACCCCAGACCTCCCTCCACCTACTGTACAACCAGAGCTCCTTGGACATCAACTCCCTCTGTGTCTGGAGGAGTCTCTGCAGCCTTCGGTCTGTCCTCATGTGCTCCACGTGCCCAGCTCTAAAGAGAAAGGCTGGCATGTCCACAGGGTCTGGAGTGCCTCAGCCAGGCGGGGGATGGGGCATGGGTGGGAGAGAAACCCTCATCACATCCTCATTTAGGAACCAACCTGTCTCAGTGACCTCTGTCTGAGACCTTTCTGCTGCTCACAGCCCTTGATAGCTTTACTCATTTAACATAGTACTAAATGAACGTGGAAAGAACGTGAACACTATTTGAGTAAACCTGGTTCAAATCCTGGTTCTGATCAGTTACTAATTACCTGGGAGACACTAATAGGTTATGAGCCTGTTCCCTCATTTGTAAAATGGAGCTAAATAAAATACCTACATACTGGGTGAGAGTAAAGCTTCCTGGAGACCGAGTACTGGCACACGGGGGGGTCTCCAGCATTAGAATTCCTGAGTGGCACTTTGTAGCAGGCTCTGGGCTAGTTAGCTAGTTAAAAAGGTGGATAAAACAGTCCTTGTCCTTGAGGAGCCACCAATTTTGGGAGTGGTGGGGTGGGTGTCTTTGACACACATTGCATTCTTCTCCTGGAACATGGACAGTGTTACATAAGCTGCGTGTCTTCAGGGCTATGGCAACAGGGTCGGCCACTGGAGGGTTTCAGGGAAGGCTTCAAGGACCGGCAAAAACTCTCCAGGCAGAAAAGGTGGGGGTACGTAGAGGGAAGCTGCAGCAGAACCCATCTGGAGGGCCACAAATCAGCCTGCTTTCCCTAGAGTTTCCAGTGGAGGATGCACAGTCCAAAAACAAGCCTACCTGCCACACAAGCAAACCTCAGTTTAACGATTCTTGAGGCCCCCTAGTGGTAGAAGTTGCAAAAAGCAGCAGAAACTGATGAGGGCTAAGGTCAAGCCAGGGTTGAGGCCCAGCCAAGTGAGGAGGGTCCAAGGAGTAGCTTCCACTCCTTAAACTTCTGAGGTCAGTGCTTTCAATGCAAACATGGACTCTAGGGGCCTCGTGTGAGGCAGCACGCAGGCACCTGCCCTGACCCTGAGGGGAGGTATGTGATTTCACAACACTGATGTCACCAGACTAGCATCTGTGGGGAGCTCTCAGGTCCAGATTCCCTGACTTCCTACAATACAGAGAAAAATAATAGCCCTGCCTGTCAGGCACTGGCAGAAAGTCATTTTACAGCAGAAAAAGAGGCAGAGGCAAAGTAGGAGAGGCCAGGTAATAAAGCATTCACTGATTTCATGCTTAGAACAAACTGAAGCCCCAGGTATATAACTGAAAGAAACCACTAACTTCAGAAGCAAACAGAGGGCTAAGGAGGGGGCAGGCAGGGTCGGTGAGAGATCAAGGGGGAGGGCCCACAACTGAGCCTGAGGACATGCAGGCCCTGGTGGGGGGAGGGAAAGTTGGGAGGGGTGTGGGGGGATGGTGTTGTATCCTTCATCTGTTCTCCTGTCAGGCGGAAGGGGAGCTAACTGTCCGGCTCACCTGTAGAAAGCAGCAGGCTCGGCATTCACCCGGATCTGCATGTGCTTGAACCTGGGCAGACCAAAGGGACACTTGTGCTGAGCTGTGCAGCACTGGCTGGCTCCATCCAGAGCCCTGGAGCAAGGAGACCTCCCAAGAGGAGCCAGCCCCATTTTGAAACTGTGGCTGCCTTAGACCAATCTTTCCCTTAACTGTCACAGGGCTGGGAAACACCAGAGCCTGGATGGCGCGATAGGAGCTTTGCCGATGGCCTGGTTCACTTCTTTTTTTTTGAGACTAGGTCTTGATATTTTTGCCCGTGGAACCACAGGCACATGTTGCCTGGGGTACCACAGACTCAAGCAATCCCCAGTCTCAGCTTCCCAGGTGGCTGGGATTACAGGCGCGCACCACCACCCCCAGCTATTTTTGGAACTAGGTCTCACTACGCTGCCCCGAGCAGGACTTGAACCGCAATCCCTGGTCCCTGCTGTGGCTTCCTAGGCTGCTGCTTACAGGCATGCACCACCATGCCTGGCCTTGGTTCCTTACTTCTCTCCCACGAGGGCAGCTGCTTTCCTGCCACAGCCTTCTTCCCCAGCACCAGGGCTGAGGGTGACAAGATGCACAGAGTAGGGGAGACAGCCACCGGCTAAGGATGTCACAAGGGTCAGGGATGACACTAAGGACCAGCCAGGTACTGTTCTTGGTGATTCTCACATATACTTAATCTCATGAATCAACATTCTCTGGGCAAAACATGTTAGAGATGGGAAAAGCTGTTCAGAGAGGCTACACTGTGCCTAAGAGCACACAGCAAGAAACTGGCAGAGCTGGGGTGTGAACTCAGGGGGGTCTCCTAGGTCCCATTCCTTAATTACTATGTCAACCCCAGAAACCTCCAGCAAGACACACCTGAAATCCCCTTCCAGTTTTTCCTGCTGCACCAGCTTTGCCACAATGGGTCCCATCAACATTTTGTTCACTATGGTTCCCAGGATGAAGTACCCGAAGATGCTCACAGGGCCAAGCCAGCCTGTGCTGAAAGAGAGAGGGTGTGGGGCATCACATGACTCCAGCCCCCTTTAGCCGCCCTGTCCAATCTCAGTGTCTGGGGGGGCCTCTGCTCCTATGGGGGGAAGGAGCATCGGGCACCAGGATCCCTGGGACACTGCAGCAGCACAAGGCCAAAGGGAGGGGAAGGGCAGAGGACTGCCATCCAACTCATGAGAGGGCCCTCTGGGGAATACCTGGGCGGGGAGGGAGGTAGGGTCCTGGGGGAAGGAGAGCTTCACCTGTAGAAGCACTGATAGGTGTAGTAGACCAGGGTGAAGGGGGAGATGATCAGCTTGCTGGCCATGCTGCTAAGCTGTCGACAGAACCGCTCCACATCCTGGCTGATGCGCTGGTCCCTGTGGCCAGTGATGCAGGGTGATTGCACCTGGGACCCGGGCTCGAGGGCTGAGAGAGCTGACAGTTTCACATTACCTCTGATCCTGACCTGGCTTTTCAGTGCAGACAGCAGTGGCCCCGTGGGAAGATGGGCATGGGCAAGGGCTGGGTTTCCAGAGGGTAACTTAGCCCCTCAGGCCATTAAACGGGAACGTGGAGTTTTACGTCTTTTGGTGCCTCAGTTTACCCCCTCAGAAAAAGTGGCAACTGACAGGCTTAGCCCCTCAGGGTCCTTTGCCAGTACTGAGCATTCACAGAAACATTTGAGGGAAGATGAGCTGATGTTCTGGATAATCAGGAAAGTTGTCACATTAGCTCACCCCTCCCAGTTTCCCTCCTGAGTCTGAGCCTACCTCCATCTGAGTGTTTAATGGTGAAGTTTTACATGGATTGAGCCATGGAGAAGGGAACAGGAAGCTGAATGAGGCACAATCAAGTGGGCAGTGGCAGTGGGAAGCTAAGTCCTAGGCTGAGTCCTGGCAGCGGTCATTTTTTCATTGTCCCAACTCTGACAACTGGACTTTTTTCTCAGCAAGGACACTTCTTTCAGAGGATGCCTGAGCTGGAAGCTCAGTGCGTGAAATGGAGAAAAGGAAGCTGCTCCTAGTTTTTAGCTCCCTGTTAGCTCTGCAGCCTACCCAGGGGTCCCCAGTCGAGCACCCGCCCCCATAGTCCTGGGCGGTCACTGGCAGAGAACAGTGGGAGGGAGTTCCAGGGCTGTGCGGAGGGACAGGGCCCTGCAGAGGGTAGCAAGGACTGAGGGGGCACCTACGGGTTGTCGATGTCATCCTGCAGCACGTTGAGGGTGTAGTAAACGCGGCCCCGGAAGTAGAGGCGGTGGAGGTGCTCAGTGAGGTCCTTCCTCCAGCTCACATACAGCAGGTTGCAGGTGAACTGGTCGAAGCTCTTCAGCTGTGCAGTGAGGGAGGCAAGAAAGGAGTGGCGAGGGAGGTCGGGCTTCCTGACAGTCTCAGCTTCTACACAGGGCTGCCAGCTCTGACTACTGGTCATCCATGCAGCACTTGGGGAGTGGGAGGGGGGGAATGTTTTCCTTCCTTGTTCACTCACGTGTTGTTCCTTCACCAAATATAGCAGGCTAAGCAGAGGAAGGCCCTCTAATCCCTTTCTACACTGTGCCTTTTTTTCTGAGCACAGATGAGCTTCTGCCAGATGGGGACATCATCTTCTTCCCTTTTTTTTTTTTGGAGACTAGGTCTCACTATGTACTATGTTGCCTGGGGTAGTCCCGATCCCGCAATCATGCAATCCCCAGGATCAGTCTCCCAGGTAGCTGGGATTACAGGTGTGTGCCATGATGCCTGGCTATATTTTGAGACTAGGTCCCACTATGTTGCCTGGGGTAGTTTTGAACCCATAGACTCAAGTGATTCCTAGCCTCTGCCTCCCAGGTAGCTGGGATTACAGGTGCATGCCACCGTGCCCGGCCTGATTGGGAACATCTTCTATTCCATTTATGTTCTTATGTTTCTGTCCCAAAACTTGGAACAGGACTATGTATATTTACTGACCAAAGTCACCAGAAGTATCAAGGTATGATGGAAAGTGGCTTCCCCAAACAGGTGATACAGACTGATGGAGGGCACTAAGCTTGAGTCCTAGCAGAGGGCTGACTCTCATTCACCATTTATGGAACATTTATACGCTAACAGCAGGAGAATACAAGTCCACAGTCTAGCAAGGAAACATAATTACAAGGGTGTGAGGAGTGTTACATTAGAGCAGCGACAAATCCCAAGTGTTAGTTAATAAGCGAGAGAAAGGGTAGAATTAGGTGAAGGGAACATGAAGAAGAAAGGGGAGGAGAGCCTGAGGGAAGTGAGAGGAATCTGGAACAGTGAGTTCATTCTGGAAGAGAAAGCAGCAGGTGCAAGGACTCCAGATGTGACATGTGACTCAGTCACAGCCGCAGCACCACCACCCCCCACCACCAGAAGGGGAGCAGCAGCTCCAGCGACCAATCCCAGGTTGAAAGTTCCCTGTTCCCTGAAGCAAGAGTTCTGGGAATGAAAGGGACAATGATTGTTTCCACTAGAAGCTGAATTAAACCAGAACCTCACAGCCTAGCCCTGGGAGCTTCAAACACCTGAGTTGATCCACAGTAGCAAGATCCTGCCCTGCCTAGGGTTGTGACCAAGTTCCTAGAAAAGGGAGGAAGCACACACCCAGTTTGTTTCCTGCTTCCTGGTGGCTAAGTCCCACTTGGCGTTCCCCCATACTTGGCTGGCAAGGAAGAGACCTAAGAAGACCTTACCATGGAGTTGAGGACGATGAGCACCACAGCCAGGAATGTCAGGGTCTTAAACCCATTCCAGTCTTTGTTCCCCAGGACCCCGTAGTACTGACTGGGGATCAAACCAACCTGGTAGATCACCAGTTGTTCTAGGGGAGGGAAGAATTCAGAAATCAGTGATGAGGGGTGAGAAAAGGAGGGAGGCTTCCTCCTGAGTCCTTGCCCCATTAACACCCTAGAGGGGAAGAAGAAACCCCAAACCAAGACTATCCTCCCCCTCTTGCCTGGGCTCACTCACTCACCCAGTAGGGCCACACACAAGAGAGTCAGGAACATCAAGGTATTCTGTGATGGCCAAGAGGGAAATAAAACCTTCTGTATCTGCAGGAACCGCTGGAGAAATTGCAGATCTAACCTGGGCCTAAAGAAGAGAAGCAGGAGAAGCCTAAGAAAGCAGTGAATTCTGGGAGAGTAGTTAGCAAGCTGATCCACATTATTCAGTGGTGGTCTAGGCCAGGCAAAAGAATGGCTTATGAGTGGCCAGGATGGTCACTGGGGACAATCTACCTGGGTAGACAGGGATAAAAAGGACTTTTTTTTTTTTTTTTGAAACTAGGTCTTGCTATTTTGCCCAGGAAATCACAGGCTCACACTGCCCGGGGTGCCACGGACCCAAACAATTCCCAACCTCAGCTTCCCAGGTAGCTGGGATTACAGGTGCGCGTCACCATGCCCAACTATATTTTTTTGGAACTAGGTCTCACTACGGGACTCAACTGCGATCCCTGGCCCCAGCCGCTTCATAGGCTGAAGTGTACAGGCACGAGCCACTGTGCCTGGCTGGTAGTCAATAGTTCTATACTAACAATAATCAACAAGATAAAATAGCCCCCAGGTGCGGTGGTTTACGCCTGTAATTCCAGCCCTGGGAGTCTGCGAGCTTGAGACTACCCCAGGCAACATAGGGAGAACTAGTCTCAAAAAATAGCTGGGCATAGTGGCGTGTGCCTGTAATCCCAGCTACTTGGGAGGCTGAGGCTAGCAATCATTTGAGTCCCTGGGTTCAGGACTGCCCTAGGCAATATAGCAAAACCTCGTCTCTAAAAACAAAAAACAAAAAAAACCAACATGAAACATTCTGGAGGAAAAACAGAAAGTTCTAAGTTCTTTTTTTTTTTTTTGCCCATGGAACGGCAGGCTCACGTTGCCAGGGGTACCACAGACTCAAGCAATCCCCAGCCTCAGCTTCCCAGGTAGCTGGGATGACAGGCATGCGCCACCACACCCAGCTATTATTTTGGGACTAGCCCCTGGAACTAGTCCCTGGCGGGACTCGAACCGTGATCCCTGGCCCGGGTCATGGCTTCCTAGGCTGCCACCTACAGGCATGCACTACCATGCCCGGTATTATGACTTAATATTTTATCATTAAACAAATATCACTCCTAGCAAAAGTAGTCTGTAACTTCAGTGTAATACCAAGCAAAAGCAAAGCTAGATTTTGCTGAGGAAATTTATATGGAAACATAGAGATTCATGAATAACATAAGCAGTTGTGAAGAACAGGAAAAAAGGAAGATGAGATACAAGCCTATTATCATATAATACATGATTAATATATTAATATATGATTAATATATATTAAGCCATATGTGACAGGGCTGGAGGAATAACAGAATGTGTAATTCACATAGGAACAAAAGACCAAAGGACTAGAGAAAAAAGAAAAAACAGGTCTGTATTCACATAGGCATCTAACTGAGGTTATAGTACAAAAAAGGGCATATTAACACCAATACTAAAAGCTTCAGCCGGGCACGGTGGCTCGTGCCTGTAAGCTTCAGCCTATGAAAAGGCTGGGGCTAGGGATTGCGGTTCGAGTCCCGCCTGGGGCCCGTAGTGAGACCTAGTTCTGAAAAAAAAATAGCTGGGCATGGTGGCGTGTGCCTGTAATCCCAGCTATGTGGGAAGCTGAAGCTGGGGATTGCTTGAGTCTGTGGTACCCCGGGCAACGAGAGCCTGCGGTCCCACGGGCAAAAAATAGTGAGACCTAGTCTCAAAAAACAAACAAACAAACAAACAAACAAACAAACAAACAAAAAGCTGCCAATTAACTGTACTATGTGCCTAGTGTTGTTGTATATACATTTTAGATATATATTGAGTCACCCTCAGAGAGATGATGACAACAACCTTTTTTATAGATGAGGAATTGAGGCAAGAGGTTACTTGCTGGGTCACCTACCTGGGAAGCAGTGGCCAGGTTCCAAAAACCTATGCTCTTAACCATATTACACAGTTTCTCTAATTTTTAACTATTAATTAGCTACTAATTAAAATGGTGGAGTGCTTGTGGTGGAGCACATATACTAAAATCGGAATAATACAGGTATTAGCACCGCCCCTGAGCATATTCGTGAAGCATTCCATATTCAAAAATAAAAACGGTGGAGGAAAACTTAGGTTACTTCAAACTATTAACAAAAATAAAATTTAAAAACTCCAAATGGGTTACAAATGTAAATGTGAAAAGAAACACTATTTTGCTATTAGAAGGAAATGTAGACTATTTTAATGAAGATATGTTAGTTTATGTTTAAGTGGCAAGGAATTTATTTCTTCATTAAGATTCCAACAAACTAAAGAGGAAAACTGATGGATTCAACTTAAAAACTAAAAATTTTGTTCAACATTATGCCATAAATGACAATAAAAAACTCAGAAAAGTTATTTGCAAAATATAAAACCAATATGGAATTAAAATGCAGAACACATACGAAATTCCACGTTCATAGAAAAGTGGCAGAAGGATATAAACAGGCGATTCAGAAAAGGGAAGCTCAATGCCCAAGACATGAAAATCCTCACCATGGGATACACCTCACACCCATTACGTTAGAAAACCAAACAATGCTGAATAGTGAGGGTAATACAGGGGGCCAGAAACCCTGACTCTTTTGAGGGGAGTGAAGCTGGTGTAATCATTGCAGAGAACATAGTAGCAGAATTAAGTATGACCTAAGGTCCCACCCTGGGAGTGGACAATCCAGAGAAAATCACACACCCATAAGGAGACAAGCGCCAATGTGGTCTGTGGAGGTTAAAAATGGGAGCAATCTAAGCGTCCGTCACTACCAGAACGCTTGAATAAAAGGGGTCTAATAGCTTCGGCAGCACTAAGCAAGCGCTCCAGGGTAAAGACTAGGTCACTATCGCCTGGATAGTCTCAAAATCACAGTGTTGAGTATAAAAAGGCTTTAAAACCATCACGGCATATTATCATTTTAAGAATTCAAACCAATATATATTGTCCACGGTAATGGATACACAAATTGATGTAGGGTGGGCTCTATGGCATCCGCATTTAACACACCAGAGGGCATATCCGAGAAAGACAGTGAAATGGGATTGAGAATAAGGAACAACGGGAGGAAGATAATGAAACAGAAGAGGAGCCTTGCACCGGCCCACCGGGCGCCAAGACCCGCGGAGAGATCGGCTCAGTTCTGAGGCGCTGGGTCCTAATGGTGGACAGTCAAGCCGGATCCTAGGACCCCACCCCCAGAGTGCAGCGATGGCCGGAGGTCCCGCGGAGGTCGGGGATAGTCTGGACGCTCGGATGTCACTGGAGCCGGCGCAGGGGCTCGAGGGCCGAGGTTCAGGCAGGAGGCAGTGAGCCCCTTCCCCACGCAGCCCCAAAGTCCGGCCCGCCTTCCCAGCCGCACTGCTCACCTGGCGCCAGCCCGGGGCGCGGACCCTGGGACCGCCATGAGCCGGACCCGACCGACTGCGGAGCCCGCCACCCGAGGTCGGCTCCAGGCACATTAGAAGAACTCTAGATCCGCTGCACAGGGGCGGGTCCCCGGCGCCGAAGACCATAGAGACGGGTGGATAGAGAGGAAGGCGCGGAGCAACATGGCCGCTCCCGGAAGCGGCCGACTTCTTTAAAAGAACCAGAGTGTAGCCGGGCACGGTGGCTCGTGCCTGTAAGCTTCAGCCTATGAAGCGGCCGGAGCTAGGGATCGCGGTTCGAGTCCCGCCTGGGGCCCGTAGCGAGACCTAGTTCCAAAAAACAGCTGGGCGTGGTGGCGCGCGCCTGTCATCCCAGCTACCTGGGAAGCTGAGGCTGGGGATTGCTTGAGTCTGTGGTACCCCGGGCAACGAGAGTCTGCGGTTCCACGGGCAAAAATAGCGAGACCTAGCCTCAAAAAAAAAAAAAAAGAACCAGAGTGCAGAGCTCAGTCTATAGACACGGCATCTACAACGCCCCCTGCTGGGTCTGAGTGATTTCCCCTTTGAAGAGAGGTTGCCAAAAAGTATAATTTTACGTTTTATAACAAGTATTTTAGACATTTAAATATAGATATCCCATATATTCTTCCTAGGAAGCTAGAGTAATCAGTTAATAGTATAACTGATTGCAGTTAAAATGCAAACGTTCCCATAGTGTAAATGATGCGGTCTTCATGGAGTAACTACTAGGAATCTGCAGTTTCAGTTGTCTAGGCCTAGGTCACCTTTCCACCTTCACCCCCCATTCCCAATCTTCCCCCCTCACCCCCCAACTTATTATTGTCCAATGACTGGCTCATTATCGTCAATAGTTCAATATCATCATCTCACCCTACCTAAATTACACCCTCTTAACCCATCATTACCTACTTCATTACACTTTTATTTCCTTCATATTTATCACCATCTGAAACCACGTGTCCTTGCTTTCTCCTTATTCAGTTTATTAAATTTCATTTGAGCAGTGACTGTCATCGCTCACTGCAGCATTCACCCTACCTAGAACACTACTAGTACGTAGAAGATGCTTATTAAATATGTTTAGTGAATGAATGAAGTGGGTGCCAACTGACCAATTACAGTGCTCAAAAGGACATGTGAAATGGAGAAAAAAAAACAGCATGCTCTCACAGGACCCTAAGTTTGAATCTGGTTGTACCTTCTCATTTTACTCCAGTTCTTAACTGTCAATTACTTATCAATCAACTACTCCAGATCCACACATCACCTGCCATCGAGTTGGCACTCCAGCTAAGTAGGCCAACCACTTGACAACTACAGCTTTCTCTGAGTTACTATTACAAAGGTACTATACTGAAGCTTTTCTCAACCTTGACACTTTTGAGGCCTGGTAATTTGGGCGTGGGGAATAGGGAGATTGTACTGTGCATTGTAGTATGTTGAGCAGTAGCCCTTGTTTCTGCCCACTAGATTCCAGAAGTACTTCCCTCCATCCATTTGTGCGAACAGAGATTGTGTCCAGATATTGCCAACAATCCTTGTGGGGGGAGAAGAAAAAACTCAATTTTGTCCTATCTCTTAGTTTGAGAACTACAGAAAGGGACATCCAACTCATAAAGGGGGAAATGGGGAGTCTAGACATTGTAGAAGAGGAGATTGATGAGTCCTTAAAGATGATAAGAACTTAATTTATCACTGTATGACTTCACAAGTATATCTTTATTATTTTGAAACCAAACAAATACATATGTTAGGATGCAATTTTGAAAAATTAATAGAATTAATAAGGCATCTAAAATATTAAGGCAAGTGACCTCACTTCTCTAGGGCAATCCAGGCTTATTGTTCTCATCACCCTTTACTCTCAAGAGTTTCTGGTTTCTGGCCAGGCATGGTGGTTCATGCCTGTAAGCTTCAGCCTATGAAGGGCTGGGGCTAGGGATCGCGGTTCGAGTCCCGCCTGGGGCCCGTAGCGAGACCTAGTTCCAAAAAAATAGCTGGACATGGTGGCGCATGCCTGTAATCCCAGCTACCTGAGAAGCTGAGGCTGGGGATTGCTTGAGTCTGTGGTACCCCGGGCAATGAGAGCCTGCAGTTCCACAGGCAAAAATAGTGAGACCTAGTCTCAAAAAAAAGTTTCTGGTTTGGTGTTTGGTAACATTTTCATTCTGGGTCCCTGTGTATCAATTTGAATTTTTAAAAAATATTGCTCTACTTTTTCTTATTTTTTTCCCCACCATTGGGTTGTTTGTACTTGACTCTTCCTTGCCTTGCCTTCTTACAAAACTCAGGATCAAACAATCACTGGTCAGGAAACAAGAGCAGAATTGCCCAATTCCCCAAGGGATCCTAATGAAAATCCAGTTCACTTCCAAGAGGAGACATTGGAGAAAAGCAAACTGGATGACTGAGGGTCACCCTAGGGTCCCTGAACTTGCATACTTTAGAGGGATCCGCCATCTACTGTATAAAGACAAATATGCTTTTAGTGTGAGAGAACTTTAATAGAATTGGTATGCACAGAAAGAGTAGAAAGGATGTAATTTCCCATGGAAACACTCAAAGTTACCCCTTCTCTTAGGGTTGGTCTAAAGTGGGGCCACAGAAACTCAAAATCTTACCACACGTTTAAGGCAACTTTTGGCAGAAAACAACAGGAAAGGGGTAGAAGGGGCCAGACAAGTCTGGGACTAAAGGAGCAAAATCAAAGTACAAATCAAGATAACAGCTGCCATTATCAGCCTCCTCATAGGTCCTTCACCCACTGTCTCTTCGGATTATCTCCCAAGTCCCTGGTGCAAGTCCAAAGTTGAGAAGGAAGGGTGGGGGGGCCTTCTCCACTGATCTGTCTCTTCAAGTGTTTCCAGCTTCCCTTCATTACTCCTCATTAGGTGGGGCAGGGAATAAGGAGCCTCCCTTTTTTATGGAGAGGTCTCTGTTACAGAAGGAGAATGCATGTCAGATGACACTTGGATTTCTGCTTTGTCAGGATTCCTAGCGTCTTACCTTGTCACACCAAAACCATCTCTCCATATAATTGTGCACCTAGCAGTTGATTCAGTAATAATAAAAGATCCCAGTGATGTTTTTGAAAAATAAGTAAAATAAAAAGCATTGTTTTGAAACCAAATTGGACTTGAATCATGAAAAATCAATGTAAATATCTGTGTAGGAAAACTACAATAAGATATAACAAAATGCTGTGTGTATAATATTCAGTAATATTTCAGCTTACATTTCTAAATTATCTTTTGATGAATTTTTTTTTTTTTTTTGAGACTAGGTCTTGCTATTTTTGCCTGTGGAACCGCAGGCTCTCGTTGCCCGGGGTACCACAGACTCAAGCAATCCCCAGCCTCAGCTTCCCACGTAGCTGGGATTACAGGCACACGCCACCACGCCCAGCTATATTTTTGGAACTAGGTCTCGCTACGGGCCCC
>PVHY01013745.1:0-40526 GCA_004024945.1 Uropsilus gracilis
GAGGGAGGGAGGGAGGGAGGGAGGAAGGGAGGAAGGGAAGGAGAGAGAGACAGAGACAGAGAGATATCTAGACCCCTTTATACTGTTGCTAGCCCATAGTCACACAACTGATACATACATGCAGTATCCATCTGTTGTTTCTGGATGTCCAAAAGGTGGAAAACAACACTTAATGATTATAGGCTGTTTGTTTGGAAGGAGAAAAATACTCATTCTCCTTGCACTTCTTTCTTCTTATAACTCATTGTCAATATTCTTGATGATACTGAGTTCATATACCCTTCTAAAATAAGTTTTTTGGTTTTCATATACCCTTCTAAAATAAGTTTGATACTCAGTTCTATTTTTTTTTTTTAACAATATAGGTTTGGTTTCTCCTTCAGCCCTGTTAGAACATTATTACTTTTTTTGTTCCAGTTGTAATAGTAGTCTCTGGTGGTCATTAAGTTGCTATCATAGATGAGACTATCATATGTGCTATAATATGTGCTTAGCTGTCATTTCCAATCAAAAGTTCTAAAAATACTTTTAATATTTTGGCAGAAGGGGAGTGTCTTTCTCTGTTACTAAATTAATGAGATCAATGAAAAGCTTGAACACTTATCCCACTTTCCAAATGTTACCAGTTGTTTTGTGTAAAAGAGAATAGCAAACACTTAAACAAATATAAAGTATGCATTAAATTATTTTAGAAAAAAACTATTTTAAATCATGTCTGGGAAGATTGTTGGTGTTTTACAGTGGAAATTACAGTTTGCTTGTGAACTTGGTTCTCCTATCTACCTTGAAATGGCCTGAAACACACCTTTTTGGGGGAAAAATGAAGTTTTTTTTTTTAATCTGCAATAGAAATATGTGTTTCAAGCACTTTACAAAAAATAATGACACTTAGCTAGCATGCTGTAAATGGACTGTGGCCTGCAAGCTTTACTCGCTTGGCTTCATCGTTTGACTGCTCTGTGTGAATATTCAAGACATAGCCAAGAAGGGTACATGACTCAGGAGGGTGGCATAGCTTTTCATAATTTAAAATGGCATGGATATAAGCAAACCCATTTCTCTGGGACCTTTATAGCTTCAGAGTGAATTATTTCTGTCCATGAAACAGAGAACCTGCTGTGTGATATTTGTAAACAGCAATTTTGTTCGTAAAAAGGACATAAACCTTTTATGCGCCTGATGCCTATTTCCTAACTGCTTTTTATCGAATGTATCGCACATTCCACTGGATGCTGGGATAGAAAAGATATGCTTTATGCAAATACTGCTTCCCACTCATTGCTAGAATTAATCAAATAGGACCATCTATCTAATAAAATTACATCTCATGTAAATTCATGGTGACTGTACCACAGCTGTGTGTGGCTGCTGCTCTTGCTGCTACTGCTACTGCCACACAGCATGTATCATCCTCTTGTGTGAGCAATTCCTGTGTGCTTTGTATAATGCATATGGCAAGCCTAGGGACTTGCTAACACTCCTTTTTTCTTTTTGTTGTTTCCTAGTCAATGCTATCTGCAGGGGCTCATCCATACAGGAAGTAGCATTTCCACTCTAATCCAGAGAGTCAGTTACAGTCTCTCTTTCATGTCCGGGAATTAAATGGTGGGGGGAAGACTCTGAGCTTCAGATCTTACCAACATTTGATTGAAATCACTATAATGAGAATTACTGAAGCAGTAAGGCAGCCGACTAACTGTGTATACATCTGGCCTGCTCATCTGTTTCTGGAGATTGGGCCTCGGATGGGGTCCCAATGCAGTGTTCTATGCTGGCTTCAGCAGCTAAATCTGATTTTCTCTTAATTTTGTTGTTTGATCCATTCCTGTTTTCTTTAGACAAAGTCCTCCTAACAATGTGCATCAGTTGAAATGACAGATTTCTGATTATAGCTCTGTCAGTTTTCTGGATGCATGTTATTGAATAGTTTTAAACATAAAACTTGTTGACCAGCCCAAATTTGCATTGCCATTAAAACATCAGCTTAGCTATTCTTTTTTTTTTTTTTGAAAGACTTCTCTGATTCTATAAGACAAGTCAACATTCCCTGTGATCCTTTACATGTTGCTCGTGCTTTCCATAGTCTTGAGTCTCTGCACTGTATTGTATCTGTCAGTTATCTTTGTTTTGTCAGTTCTCTATGACCATTAAAATAGTTACATGTTGACCACCATTCTATTCCAATATGTACAGATACTTAAAATATGTTACTCAAACTCCAATTAATGACCTAAGTCTCCTGAAACTTAAAGTTCTTAAAGTTTCAGTAATTTGTTACCTGCAATTCCCGTGCCTACTATGACAATCCTTTTAGTATCAGCATCGCTATTCTTTTAGTGACCATCTGAAAGTTGATTTACAGGAATCCTGGTGAACAGCTGGACAGCATAGTAGTTCACTGACAGCTTGGGTTTTTGCTTTCATCCCTAATTCTCATCCCAGTTTCACCACCCTCTCTATTTGTAGCATTGTTGCTCTACCAACCTAGTAATCAGTTTCTTTATGTTAAGGTGAGGGTAAAACAAATCCCTCATATCATGATACAAATATTAATAATGTAAGTGGATGTATGTATAGCTTTAACTCCTTATGTATAATATCAAAGGTTATTTATTATTGACGAAATAAAATGTCACCTTTTCTTCAAGGACAACCTAGCTCATGGCAATATCAGCCGGGTGACTGTTCTTTTAACCTATCTAGTAGTATACCTATATATATGAGGAACTGAATTTTAACTTTGTAGTTACTCATCTAATTTGTTCTGTACATAGGTATGTGCCAAGTTTGGTATTGGACTAGAGAACATCATCTCAAATAGTTATGATAATGCATTGAGATAAATAGTGTTCACTCAGTAGTTTAAATTACTTGTTATTTAAATAAGTATTGCTCATTAAGTAACTTATAAATGTCCATTGAGTGTTGTGAATCTGGCAAGCATGTTTCTGGGCAGGAATAGTACCTGAATTAGAAAGCATAGCAAGAAAGACCTTCTGTTCTGCACCAATAAGGAAAAACTTTACAGGGGTGGAAGTTCTTTCATCCAAGTCTTGATGAATGTGTGAGATAAAAGGAGTATGCTGTTCCCTGAGACCTTGCAGTGACTCAAGAAAAGTACTAGGACAGACTGACTGGGCCACTGAGAACACTAGTGTGATAAGGAACAGCATCCTTTTCCTGAGGGAGGTCCATCCTATATGTCCTTGGTCAAGCCTTTCCCTACTCCCTACTTCCTGCTCCCTACTCACCTTTTCTTTCCTTGAATATCTTCTTTAATCATCCTGAGACCCAAACTTGTAGAAAATAGCAAACTAATTAACTGATAACACACAAGTTGAAACATATGCTATAGTTATCACCTCTCCTGTGTATAATATAACTATGAAAGACTCAGTCAAACAATAAACTGTATGTTTATTCTGTGAAGTCACACATCTGGTCTACTCTGCATTTCACTTTAAGTCTTGGGTTCACTAGAAACTCACAGTGTATAAAGGGGTAGTTCTAAAAGAAACGAGAATAAGTACAGACAAAGATTGAGGATACGGGGATAGGATGAAGATCATCAGAAGGTCCTTGTGAATGAGATAATTCAGAGCCACTTGTAAAATGCCAAAGAGCATAAGTTTTACACAAAATGAAAACTCCTCAAAGGTTTATTATGATGTAAGAATTTGTATGATTTCCAAGAAATATACTCTGACTCCATTCTGACAACCTTGCCCTCTTCTTCAGTATAAATGATATAGGTATGGCAGTGGATTGGCATCCTTTGATAGGTCAGTCAAAATTTATGACTAACTTAGCATTAACAGAACTCATTTCCTTTAGGAGGTTATGATTACTTGTGAAGTTGGAAGATCAAGAAATATGACTTTCATATCACATCATAAAAGCAAATGAAGAAAACGTTTATAGAATGCAGCTATTATAGACTGCATTATAGGTATTGTAATTATTTTATATTAAAACTTCAACCATCCTAGAATGTTATATAATGTCTTAAAGCAGAGAAAAATTCAGATAGTAGCATGGAGATTTAAAAAATTCTGGAAGTTACCCAGTTATTACAGACAGGAACAAAGGAAACTAGAGGTAAACCCAGCCCTCAAGCTTCCAACAGCCATCCTCTTACCCTTCAATTTGTAACAAAGAAGAGGAAATACACAACGAAGTGGCTTTGTTTCAGTACCACTGAAGATTCCTCTGGATTTAAGAAGGTGAGTTGAAAAAGCATGGAAGAATAAACTAGTGTGACAGATAGGTAATCATAAGGCCATCTGATCTCAGAGAGGTAGAGATGATAACAGCAACTCCTCTTTTAGGAACATTGCCATTGTCACAGAGATTGCCTGCCAGGTGTATCTGCACAGTTACTAAGAAAAGCTAAGCATGTGACAACTGGTTCAAAGGGACCTGAGTGGTGTAGATGAAGCTGCTTTATCGGAAACTCAGCGTTGAAGCAATAGTTCTCACTAACCAGACAAAGACAACACTTAAAGAGTCTCTCAGCAGTGACTCAAAATAAAATTTCCTAGAGCTTAACCATCTCATTTCATGTCTTGATAACATATAATGAATTATGTTATATAACATATATATATATATATAATTAATAAATACATGACAAATTTTAACAAATAATCTCCCATTAAGACTGATTTAATTTCTGAACCAAAAAGAGGGACAACAAATGAAAATCATGTAATAGGAAACTACATGTTTTCTTATTTTAAAAGAATTCTCCCAGTTTTCTTTTTACCAACACTTTTTCTTTGGTTTTCCTAAATAATTTCTCATTGTCCCTTTGCTAATTGGAGGCATAATTTGTCACATGAAAGATTCTGTCTTTTTTCATTCTCAACTGCTATCGCTTTGGGTTCATAGTGAAGCTGGCACAATGTCCCATTTTGGCAAGGAAGTTGAGCTGTGGCTGAGTCTGCCTGACTAGGGTCATTTCTTTTGATGGCTGACAGATTGGATTAAACCAAAAGCAGGAAGTACTTTTGTTACCCTTAATTTGGGCTAGCAGTACATATGTTCTGTTCCAGATGAGACAACCTGATGAAAACACAGCAGGAAGTCATTAGAAAACAAGTAAATAAGGCACTGTTAAAGATGGGAAAAGCTGCAGAACACTTGGAAACAGATTACATTTGTTTCCACACACTTTGGAAAGAAACAGGCAAAGGCATTTGAAGAATCTGTGAGTCTTATCTGCAACCGTTTCTAATAGTTACTTTACACTTACTAATTTTGTTACAGGAAAAATAATATTGGAATATAATTAGTCCTGTCCAAATGAAACACATCATGACAGCAATAATTTGCAAATCTGATTGTCCTATAAAATAATTATAACTAATATATTAAGTAATAATATGAACAAAAGAGAGAGTATAGTTACCAAGTTGCAGCATATATATTGTACCAAGTTACACACAAAGTTACACACACACACACTCACACATACACATATATATCTATATATATTTTTTTCTTAATGGTACGTGTACTCAGATATAATGATGTTCTTTATCAAAGAAAGCATGTCTCAACATGCTGGAAGATTACAGAACCACTAAGTTTCATGTTCCTAAATTTTTCAGAAAAAAAATTGGTGTATATGTGTTCGGAATTGGTCTATAGTAATAATTACATCTGTGTCACAATCTGCAGTTAATTTGACACCAGCTGTTGATGGTGTTCTGTGGGATAGAGAGATGAACAAGTCCCTAAAATCTAGATTATGAAGTAGCAGTGTTAAGTTGCTATAACCACAAGGTGTAACACTGAAAACAGTGTGGTCCTTCTAACTAAAAGTAGAAAACTTGCAATTATCTTTACTAATAAATATAGAAAGGGTGGTATATGGAAGGTGGGAATGTGAGCATTGGTATTTGATACCTATTGACAGAAGAAGCATTGATTTTCTCTAACAATGAAATCATTCCTAGAAGAGTAACTGAATTCAGTCACTGCATTTTAAGTTTATGATAACCCACAATAGTTCCCTAAGATCCATCTGCAGCCTTCACAGATCAGAGAAGTCAGCTGAAAGGAAACAAGTGAATAATCAGTACTTGTCCATTTTTTTTTTTTTTTTTTTGAAACTAGGTCTCGCTATTTTTGTCCATGGAACCGCAGGCTCTTGTTGCCCGCGGTACCACAGACTCAAGCAATCCCCGGCCTCAGCTTCCCAGGTAGCTGGGATTACAGGCGTGCGCCACCACGCCCAGCTAGTTTTTTGGAACTAGGTCTCGCTATGGGCCTCAGGTGGGACTCGAACCGCGATCCCTAGCCCCGGCCGCTTCATAGGCTGCAGCTTACAGGCACGAGCCACCGTGCTGGCCTTACTTGTCCATTTTTTGAGGTGTGCATATCACATACTATAATCTGCCCCCAAATGTGGCATTGCTTTTGATTTACATTTTAGTAGAGAAAGGCAGTTATAGAAATTTCTTCTGGATTTCTCTAACATAAGATATGTCGTTCCACAAGTGTGATAGCCACTATGAAAGGTGGTATTTACTGACTGTCTCTTACAATTTCATATTCATGATCTGTGGGAAAACTGTTGTATGCATTTAATGATGCGATGTTCACTATGAGTTACAACCGGCCAAATTCCATTGGCAATGTTTTCCCCGTAACACTCTATTCTGACTATGGAACCACAATTGAACGTTTTAGGGGTTAGGATCAGTTCAACTGTATCTGAAAATTATTCAAAAGTTTAATTATAGTGCCTTCTTAATACAGTATTGAAAAGAATTTTCCTCCAGTGAAATGTAGGAGGAAGACTTAAAGTGTACATTTTGATTTGCTTTGTTTTGTTTTTAACATAGTTCATCTTCATCTTCAAAAGTATTTTGCCTGCCCTTTACTATGGGAATCTGTATCTAGGAACTGACTCATGTAGGTTATTTGATTCACTTGACAGCTGTCAGCTATAACCGAGAGCTCTTCTGCATTTACCAAGAAATACTTAAGAAACCATACATTAATTCAGTTTGGAGAGCAACATGATTACACAATGCCAAATATTTCTGAGGCTCAGTTTTCTATGCTAAGTGCTTCAGTTGGACTAATTATTTTGGTAACCATGCTGACTGTGGCTTTGGCAACAAAGTACTAAAACTTTACCCCTATCATCTCAGAACCCCTTACTTAAATTTAGGAGCTTGAGTCGAAGGCAGCCAGTTTCCCTCTCATTTCTGGTTTACAGAGCACAACAACTTTGAGCTGTTCAAATATGATAAAACTCCTATTACAATTCACTTCTCACAATCATGTTATGGAACTGTCCTTTGGCCTTCAGAAGATATATTTAGGACTTGTATGATAAGTTTTTATATGATATGTACATCGTAGCACTCCAGTTTCCCTAAGTACCTTCCTCTGTACACCAAACAAGATATGTTAACTAAATTTTATTTAGTGTAGTTTACTTTCTGTTCTAAATTTTATTTAACCACCAAGTACCTATTAGAGCAACTCCTAGACACTCAGTCTAAAAGCTAAATCCAAATATGTGCTTAATGAAGACATCATAAAGTATGATTCAATCACACTAATTTGACCTTATTTAATTTTGCATTCCCTCCACACTGTCCCACTTCCAAAAGATCACTTCCCATGTGTGCTGTGCCAATTTCTATCTGTAAAATTGTAAAACTCATACATTTTGATGCTTTTTATACCTTCTTAGGAGTCAAACTTTGTACCTTACAAAGTTTGTACAGTAAGTGCTGTGAGTTCAAGAAGTAGTAAGGACTAGTAGTTCTGTGCCCTGGACTAGTAGTTCTGTGACCTGATTAGCAGTTCCTTGTAAGGTATGCACCTGAGGGAAGTCATTACAGGTTCTTCAGGCAAAAGTTACCTGACTTTATGCAACAGTAGAACAGTTTCTACTGATAAAGGAGCTTAACTGAATTTATGTTCACTAGTCCCAGATTTAGGACATTCTGCCCATGTCTCCAATCCAGTTCCCCAGGTTATATTTTGTCCCAATTAAAGGCCCAACTAGAACATAAGAATTCTGAAAAATAGGAATTTAAATTGCATTATAATTTCATCTACTTAGAAGCTTAGATTTAGATGATTTTCTTGGTTCTTCATCTTAGCGGCTCTATGGATATAAGGGAATTTTAATAGTTTTATATTTTATATGATCTTCCTGCCAGAAATATCAATTTTCATTTTCCCCTGCAAATTTTTCAAGCACTAAGAAGTAATCAATCAATCCAATTATGCTATTTAATCTAATATGTCCTGTGGTCACCAATACTGGAGGACACAAAGATTTGCTTTCCTATGAGGTGTGTTCTACAATTTAGGTTCTACATTCAAGATTTTAAAATAACTCTTGCCACAACTACTGATAGTGTAGTGATGACCACTGGGAATGGTATTAATGACTTTAATCAGGTCAGGAAACATTCCCCAAGAAACCAGAATTAATTCAGAGAAATTATCCTTAAATTTCTTCAAGTTATGTTCCTTTAGAGTGAATGTTAATATGTTCTGTATATTTCATGGTAAAGTTGGAGGAGCAGTTCTACTAGAATGATTTTGAGGACATGAGGGAAATGGGTGTGTTTGTATGTATGTGCATGCATATGCATTCACACAATCTGTACTATGCGTACACAAACACACATATATGTATATGTTCAGATATAAGTATGTGTAGATCTATGCATACATACACATATATGTGCATGTAAGGATTTATTGCAGGGATTTGACATTAGATGCTAGTGGGAGATAGTCATACATGGAGGTAAAGAAGTTGTTTTGTGTCTGGTGTTGAGACATGAGGTCAGCAGGGCAGGTAACCGACAAGAATCCGCACATATAGTGAAGGAATCTACCAGGTTGAGATTCTAAGTTAATGATAAGATCTGAAAAGTTGTAATTTTACAGATACTCCCGATTCTTCTGTTAGTCAAGTTAGAATCCAGTGCCAAAGTAGATGACCTCCTCTAAAATCAGTTTCATGCTTAATGCTGGATATTTCTACATCTCTTTCCTTAATATTTGTCTAGCTATATTGGCACTCTAAGACATGGGCAAGAAAATATACTCATAATGTGTGATTTAGTCAGTTTTGAAGTTCAAGTTTGTCAAACCAGTAAATGATTTGACATGGAATTAAATTTTTCATGGAAGGCATTTGGCTATGTTTGAGAGTGATTTTTTTATATGTTAATTGTAGTGACATTTTATATAGTCAAAGTCTTTAAGATTTGTTTTGCGTTTAAATTTTATGATTGAGATATAATTGACAGGTAACATTGCGAATATTTTAGATGTGTGATGTGTAAATTTGATACTTCTATATACCATGTTTGTGTAGTGTTACTACACTTATATCACATAATTATCTCCTCTTGTGGTGAAAACAGTTGAGATCTTGTCACAGCAATTTATAATGTAGTGTTATTCATTATAATTACTATATCATGTATTATGTATTCAAAACTTATCTACAACTTCCAAATTTGTCAACAACTTTAATCTTTCAATAATAAATATACACACACATGCCAAACAAATCCCATAAAAAAATGCAAAACCTTCCCAATGTGCAAAAATCCCAGAGTTGTCCATAGAGGACACATGGCTCAGTAGGCGGCACTGTAGCTCCTACTGTGCTGTTATCCTAGTGCAGAATATCCATCTTAGAGAGCAGGCTTTCCTGGGCTAGCATGATATTTTGAGCTCATGTGGACCTTTATCTGCATGTACCCTCTCTCACCTGTTGACTGTTGACCTGAGACACTTATTATCTCCTGAGTTCTCCTTTGCTTCTTTTTTTTTTTTGTCAGAAAGAAATATTTTGTCTTTTACCTTCAATATGTGTGTGTGTGTGTGTGTGTGTGTGTGTGCATGCATGCTATGCCTATAGTTATCAGGAGAGTTTTCAACAAATTTGATTATTTCTGGAAACTGGGGAAATGATGGCTTTTCTGCTTTTACAGAGATTTGATTCATAATCATTCACAAGATTATCTAATGACTCATTATTTTATGAACATATTACTTAATGAAAAAAATGATAGTATGAAACTACAAATTGGTGGAGGACAATGGGTTCCTTGTGGTGGGTATGGTATGTAGCTTTCACCTGTAAGGTATGATCCTATACATCTAAATCATAGTGTTGCAAAATAATGTTGCCACAATTAGAAAAAAGAGAGGTATTGATGTCAGCCTTGTTCTTCGGATTTCTTTGCTATCACTGAAATGTTAGGAATTTAACCAAACATACAATTTGAAATCATAGAAAATTGATATAAATGTTTTGCAAACTGCTCACCACCTAAGTTTAACTAAATTGCTTATCTCTATTAAGTCTCATCCCATAATTAACCCGCTTAAAAATGTGGAGTTTAAGATTAAGAATTACTTTGACTGTAAAGTTGTGTTAAGCACATGGCATATAGTGGGTATTATTTTTATTCCATACTTTTACAATTCTATAACTCTGTAATATTTAAATGATGAGAATTTGATGATCTTAAAATTAAAAAGCCATGAATTAAGATGCTAAGTCATCAGTTAGCAAAACATTAGACCATAATTGCCTAATAACATTGTCCAATATCATTCATACAATTGGTGACAGTCTCAAATATATTACCTGAAAGTTGAAACCTCTAGAGAATTAATATTGAATAAGAACCATTGTCATCTATGCAAATCATACCTTGTTTTAGAATAAACTTGTAAACAAATTGAAACTATAAGAGATGTAGAGATTGTACATAGCAGAAAAGTTTATACAAATTTGGTAAACAGGAAAAAGAGGTACATTAATCCCAGTTAGTTAATGCAGTTAGGATGTGAACAGGGAGCAATACGTTGTGCAGAATGTTCATTCAGTGACTATCAGTTATGTACATGACCGTACACTGTATTGGAATACTTCAAAGATATATAAGATAAGGCTTCTGAGTTCAGGTACTTGAGTCACATACATTATGTGTAAATAGACAGCTGCAAAGCAACATGAAAAGTGATAATATACAAACAGAAACAGTTCAAACTTGGCATCATTTTAAGAAAAATTATAACCTATTTTTATATCCCTTTTAGAATCCTTAGCATCTCTTGGCATTTAGCATGAGCCCCTGAAAACTTAATTCCTCTCTTATCATGAAAGTCAACTTTTGCGCAAATATTTATTTTCTCCTTTTGTTTCCCATTCTCCTACCTTGAAACTCCTCCACTCACCTTTCCACTTGCTCGCAGTACTGCTTGAACTCTGCGGAGGTTCTTCACCGAGTCCTTCATACTCAGGTCCCTGTTCGGGTGCCACTTCCCGCGGTCCAGCAGCGGTGGGGAATGGTACCTGAGGGAAGGAGTGAGGATTGCAATCAAGATGATCAATACCATCTCTTGGGCAGGAGGGCACAGCAGCTTTTCTCTTGATCCGTTGGCCCTGAGTTTATTTTGCATACAGCTTTTATACAGTTCATGTAACACATATCAGCAATTACCAACAGTCTATTATTCTCTTAAGGTCAGATTTGCTGGAGGTTATCTTTCTGTAGATGTCGCCTATTGAGAATAAATGGGATCAGTCTTCTGTAGCATGCCTTTGTTATCTAAACTGGTAGTTTACCAGACTTCCTGATATCTATGCTTTACTTTAATGGGCAAGAGTTTAGTTTCTCATATTTGTGAGGATTTGTTCAGTGGGTAACCTTCTTTTACCGCCCCCTCCCCCACATTTAAATATGTTTATTGAACATCATTATACCATTCTTCAGTAAGTATCATGGATACTTGATCTACTTCAGGAATTCACAATATCATATGAATAATTAAATAAGGACCCCAGATGTTTATAATTTAATTCCAAATGAGAGAAAATGCTAAGAGAATTCAGATAAAGAAACAAGAGGCGTTAATGAGAATTTTGTGTTATTGAGAACTTTTTCCTAATAAGGAGGTTGAGGAATTGTTTAAAGGAAGTGTTGACATTTATGTGAGCTTAATCTGAAAAGGTTGAGAGGATTTAAAGTATTTGGAGGAAGAATGATTAAGGAATGGCTAGATGGTGAATGTGGGGAGGTTATATTTTAGCTTGGATCAGTAGATGATTTTTAATGCATACAGTAATTTAAATTGAAAGTGAAATTTTCATTTTATCATTCAAAGTGGTTAATTTGGTAATTGCATTTCAAACTAATATACAATGTAAAAAATATCTGTTAATAATATAGATTGTGACAAGAAGTACAGAAGCCTTATCCACTGGAGTTCTCCTTAGACTAGTTGATTATTACATTCTATGAAGACATGGTGACATGCTACATCACACACTTCAGAATTAGATCAAATTTTGGATGCTGATTCTATGATTTACCCTGTTGAAATAAAACAAATTCTTAAATTTGTATTTTCCTATTACAAAATAGGAGTCTTCAAAATATGCTTATAGTGGAAGATAAATGAGTTTATTATGAATAAAATTTCTGTCTAAGGAGGGCTCCAACTTCAGAGAATGTTGGCTATGGCATTGCATCAGAATTTCTGAACTTAACTGGAAAAATTTTAACAGAAAATTAGGCAAATCTCAGAAAACTACCAACCATGAATTCTTCTCTGGCCATTCTCATCTACTCTAGTGCTGATGTATTTTCCACTAGTAGTCTCTTCCTTTGCCACCTGTTTTGGGATTTCTTTTATTAGGGAGTCTGACTATTCACATATGTTTAAATTGCTTCCTTTCTATTTAACCATCTTGCCAGAAAATTAGCAAGTTCAACTCCTTTATTTAAGTTAACAAGCATCTTGTACTTGAAATTGACTGTTATAGAATGTGCATGGATAATTTTTGATTGTTTCTTTAGCAGTATCATTATTTATGCAATTATTTTGTAGTACTCACAACAACAATTAATTTTCTGTGGCAATTATACAAATAACTCATGAAGCTGACTAGAAACAGACTGGGATTTTCATAACTCTTTGCTTTCCAATTTGTGCAATTATGTATTAAAGTGGGATTAGTGTTTATGGAAGAGACAGATGCCTGAACTCTCAGTGTAACAAAATCAACAACATTTAACTTTGACATTTATCATATTATTCAAAGTTAAGGCAAACTATTTTTTTCAGTATACAGAAGACTTTCTTATGTATTATATCATTTAGGGTATTAAGTACAAACAAAAGATGAGGAGAGCAACTGATAATATTTCTGTATTTCATGTTGGTAAACTGGGATTTGGCACCTTTAAATAAATGCTTAAGGCAATACCATCAGAAAGTATTTGAATCTTTACCTAGAATATTAATTTACATTGAGTAACTTTTAGTCATTTTCACAAAATTAAGCATACACATAAATATCAATCTATTTACATATAATCCAAACTCAGAATATTTTCTTTCACTGTTGCATTCTGTCTTAGTTTAGATCAAGTTTGTGTGGTCAAAAAATAGGTGGTTATCATCTTAAATTAATTAGTCATGTTTATAAGCTGAGCTCAGTCTCTTCACTTTGACTACCCTTTTCCTTGAAGAAGGAAGCAATGACTTGTGTTTTAATGTTAAGAAAATTTACCTGGGGATAGGATAGTTCATTCTAGGTCTAAACATTTTTTCCCAAAATGTTTTCCCCCAAAACGTTTCTTGCTGTATAAGTGATATCTATAACATTTTCTAGCCCATAATCTTAAAGACAATGGAACTTTTTCTTCCTATTTCCTTGAATCTAAAAGACCTGAGTACAGATTCAAGGACAACTTAGCAATGATGATGGTGATGGTAACCAACAATTCTGAGAGCATTCTATATGCCAGGTATTTTCCAAACCACTTTGTACTTTATCTTTAAACAAGAGTTAAAACGTGTCTTCATGAAAGTATATAGAACAATAAAAATAGTTTTAACTTAAAAATACATTTTGCCAATTTTTACATCACAGAAATTTGTATGTCTTAGAAATTAAGGCATTTCAATTGAATCGGCAATATTTTTTCTTCTTACTGTCATGTTAAAAATGGCTTGCTTATAATTCATGGTATACTAGAGTAGTTGAAATACTATATTTACATAATAACCAACATTTCTATATGACTAAGAACATTGTAAAATATTATCAGGAAATATTTAACTTAAGTGAAGAATGTCCACCCTATTTATCATTCATTCATTTATTTTTGCTCACATCATCAACAATCATACATTTGGTGAACTCCAAATCAATTTGTTAGATATTTAATAAATATTAGCAATACCAGTCCCTTTTTGAAAAAGTCCTACTCTTGGGGTGCTCACAATCTTTTGAAATGAGGAGATGCAATAAGCAGTCTTAAATTGCAATAATTTAAGTCTACAATTGCAATAATCAGTCTTAAATTGTTTTTAAAGGATTTAGAACTAGCCAAGTAATTCTTTGCAATCCTTCCTTATGGATGTTGCACAGTGCTTTACAGCATCTGTTTTATAATATACACCTGATAGGAGATGTTTAATAAAACATCTATATCAATTCATACTAAATTATAAGCCAAAGTTGCAAAATGTTAAATAAAAATGAATTTCACTTTGAAAACTTTCAAGTTACTCCTTGGAACTTGAAAATTGTTGGAAATTGTTCCCATTATTCCCTATTGTTTTCATAACTAAGTTCATTTCATATTGCTTAACGAATCAGGGAATGTGGTAAAAATGGAAAATAAGTGAAAGAATAATCAAGTGTAGCATTTTAGAAATATTCTTGGCTTTTTTAATTCATTAATTAAAGAAAGTTCACCTTTGAATTATGGTACTAGTCACTCTGCCAAGATGGTTCATTAAAGTCCAAATCTTATTATATATTACATGCGTTATGCTTTTCACACAAACTTATTATATTGCTTAGAGAAGGTGATCTCTGAAAGCACATTAGACTAATGTTCCTGAAACACTGGCTAATGCAAGTTTTATTGGATTGCTGTAACTGGAAAAAAAAAATCACCTAATGATTTTTATTCCAGTAATGATTTACTAAAAGGAAAATATAATTAAATTATTTTAAAATTATTGCTAAACATTTGACCTTGAAATACCTAGTCAGTAGTGTGAATGTGTAATCTTATAATATTATAAATAGAAAACAAAATTTTCCAGTGATCTTTCAATATTATTTCACATTTCTTACTAGAGTAGTTATAGTAATAATGACTATCAGTTATTGTTTACAGTGTATCAAGTATTGTGCCAAACCTATTCATTAATCACTGCATAATAACTCACAAAAATTCTAGCAGGCTGTTATTTCTCATATTTTCAGATGAAGAAATTGGGATCTGGAAAGGTCAAGAAATTTATCCAATGTGATACAACTGATACAACCATTTTGTGACATGTTCAGATTTTCAAACAGCAGCATGGGTATAGAATTATCATTTTATAATATACATTCATCTTTATTCTCACAGGAAATCTTTTATGAGTAGAAATATTGATGGGGTTTGGAAAATGCCCCCTCCTAGTAACTTAGATAATCTCCAAATCATATTTTGGAGCAGTTACATTAGGAGAGAGATCATATAAGTAAGAGTTTGAAGCAACTGTACTATTTCAAATCCCAACTTTACTATTTGCTGTATTGTTGCTTTGAACCAGTTCTAATGCTTCAATCCATCTATTCTCCTGTTAAGATACCTTGTTTGCAGATGCTATTCCTAAACATTGTTAGGTGTTTTCTCATATTCAAACATAGTTCAGAAAGTTTATCCTTGTTTGAAGCATTAGAGTTTGTGTGTTTTGAAGCTCCTTTAAAATATACAAGATATATGTATATAGAAGGTGTATATAAGACATGTGTATGTTCCTACAAAAATATAATTTGCATTTAATCTGCCAAAGAAAGCTCTTTCACTCTGATTATCATCTGTACCTTGCAATAACAGTTTTATCAGTACTGCATGTAGTATGCTTTATTTCAGGAATCAAATTATAAATTAGATTTCCTTCAGCTGGATTTTGTTGTTTTTTGGGAGTGGTGATGGAATGTGGAAAGATGTCCCAGAAATATCACAACAAAGGAGTAAGAAAAACCAGACTGCTTGTTTGGGTACTTTGCAACAGGTGAGTGAACAGGTTGCCTAGAACTGGTCTGGTCCTTAAGAGAAGCACAAAGTGGAGGCAAAGAAATCTGTACATTTTAACTCTTCACAATTATTGATTAAATTCACTCACACTGAAAGGGAGTACACCTTAGTTGAGTTATCTCTCTTTGTAAAATTAAATGAAGTAACAAGAAAGTGTCACAAGCAGCTACCACCCTAGGTGGGGCAATCATAAACTCCTGCTCCCAAAGGTAATAACTAGATAGCACAAGACAATGTACACTACACATGGCTATTTGTAAATCTTAGACATATAAGCATGCAATAATTTTTGCTGTTTCTACCCTTTTAAGTGAATCAATGAGTGACTTTTCTTTGTCCCTTGTTGCATTTATTTTTTATTACATTTGTTGTTTCATTTTTTTGTTTTTGAGTTTGATTCTTCTTTGGGATCCTTTAGTACATTGTCATGCACCTTAATACTTTTATATTGTCTTCAATTAAAAATCTGAAGTCTGTATTTTTGTCTTCCCATTTGTTCTTATAATCACTGTATTTTTACTTACAATTTGAGCATATAATAATATCAATAATGTTCATGCATACTTCACTTCTAGCAAGTAACCCAGTCTAAGAAAACCGCAATAGTAACATTCAATGATTAGAGATTTGTATAAAGAAAAACAGTCTGAGATGCACAATTTTGATTTGAAATATATATCATTTCATATAG
This sequence comes from Uropsilus gracilis, assembly GCA_004024945.1. Classification (NCBI taxonomy): domain Eukaryota; kingdom Metazoa; phylum Chordata; class Mammalia; order Eulipotyphla; family Talpidae; genus Uropsilus; species Uropsilus gracilis. The sequence goes on from PVHY01013745.1 coordinate 16,813, forward strand.
AACTATTCAACGGACAAGTTGAATGGACAAGTATCCATTATATAAACAATATCTTTGCCTGTTCATGAAAATAAAAATCTTTAGAGACTAACAGACCTTGTCCTACCAAAATTGTGGAGCCAAGAAAACCCAATCTGAAAATAAGCCTCAGAGTCATAAGTCTTAAGTGTCAAAAATCTCAGACAAAGAGGAAATAAATAATGCTCTATTTTAACTAAAGGAATGGGCAACAAAATATGCAAAACTCTCATATCAAGAATCAATGGATAACAATGTTAATATTCTTAACTGCACAAGCAATGTTCTTCTGGTCTTACACTAGAGGACAAAAAGAAATGCTAGTGAATATTACTATACAGAAAACATATTAGGCCAAAAAAATATTGTAGCCAAATTAAATTTACTGAGGTCAATAAGCTATATGGGGCTGTGTAGTGAATACCAGTGTATTCATGAAGTGTATTTATGCCTACTGAAACCAAAGTTTGGTTTACCATTATTTGGCTTTCAGCCAATAGAACATTTCTTTCACTGTCAACTCCCACTGCTATATCTATACCACTTTTAGCAGATATGTGAAAAATGTTATTTGTTTGTTATGTGCATTAGGAAAATAACAATTACATAAAGCACTTTTAAAATTATACTAGCAGTCACCACTAACACCACACATGCAAAAAAAGAGTGTTGATTTATGATGTATATTCATACATGGAAAAGATCCATAATACTTTGAATATAGGAGAGAACATTGATGTGACTTTTGGGGGAAACAAAAGAATTAGAAGTTTTTTTTGCAATGTAGCAGTTATGAATCATATGCTAATTTAAGAGAAGAACAAACTATTGAATAAAAAAGATGAGTGTATTTCAGTTTTATGGAGGATATTCACCAGAAAGTATTAAAGTAATTCTAAGGAGTAAGGTGTGTTATTTTTGGAATAACACACTTCAAATAGGTGACTATAAACTTCAAAGTGTCTTCTAAAGTAAGGATAAATATTACATAACTATATCATTTAAAGGTTGTCACAGTGAGATTGCGCTGTCAAATTTTTGAAACTGCCAAATCATCAGTTGCTATATTTGTACACAAAGTCTCTCAAATATTTGTAACATCAAACTTGTTTTATAATCTAATACCCTTATTTACAAAATAAATACTTAATCTAATGCTAGGCTCACTTTCTTCCATTTTATTATTATTACAATATAATTTCTGTCATTCTTGGTTTTTATTTTAAATATGACAGGAAAATATCTGTCATAAAAAACATTTTGTGAGCATATTTAGCTAACTTTGTTAATATAATCTGAATTTGTATAGTGCTTACTGAGTTTTGGAACATTTTATACACACAAACAATTTCAAAATCTTTTAAGTTATTTTCTACTGATTTTTTGTAATTTATTTTCATAGGTGATTGAATCAGGGTAGTTTCACACATTTTTAGCTCCTGTTATAAAACTTGCATTGTTTTACATCTTAATCATTAAATTTTAACCTTTAAATTTTTCACACTGCATTTTGGTATGGAACATTTCTGCTTAATTTTATTCAAAAGTTTAAAGACAAGCATGTGTTTATTTCCAGTAAAGTTTCTTAAATAACCCCACCATTAATTATATCATACAATTGATTTATGCCAAATGCTAGATTTCAATGTTTGCTGTTATTTTTCTATCTCCCTTATCTATTATTCTTGTTTTTACTCTGATCTTTGTCTCACTTTCATTTGTCTTCTCTTTTCTTAAAATATATTTCAGTTCAGTCTTCCATTAATTTTTGTTTTCTACTTATTTTCCTGGAATATCAATCACTATTTAAAAAAAAATATTCTAAAAGAAGATTTTAAGATAAAGTTCCATACAGAATCAGTGGTACATTTAGATAATGCATTTAGTAATAGATGATAAAACATATAGATGATTATGATGATGATGATGAAGATGATAGATAGATAGATAGATAGATAGATAGATAGATAGATAGATAGATAGATAGATAGATAGATAGATAGATAGTCTGAGGAATTTGAAGGTTTCCAACAGAGACTGAGGATTAGTGCTAAATAGTCTTCCTATGACATTCTGCTTCAACTTATCATCTGGAAGGAAAGTATTTACTATTGTCATAGAAATTGATCTGGAAGATTGAGGTAGTCATATCTTATTTTTCTTACTGTTTCCTTTGCTATCATTCAAAATGCCCACTGGTAAACTACCAACAGTTTCTGACTTTAACATCTTGTTATAAGTTAACAGAAAAACTAAATTAATTGAACATTAAAATTAATGACCTCCCTTCCTTCTTTTTGTAAGAGGGATCAATCTCTACTATGAGACAAAGCACAAGTAAACCACCAGAGTCTATGTGTTTCCTCATTTTCTCAATATGTTAATCTTGTATTCCTTTTGTCTTTTTATGTTTATGTTTCATCATGAAAAATTAGAACATCACATTTGAAGCTAAAAGATTTTTTTGTTCAAGTAACACTGTAAAATACTTTGTTTCAGGTGTTCATCTTTGAGCATTGACACAATTTTCATGTGTACATCCTACATTCAATTCACTCCTGAAAGTCCTAATCTGAAAGATGTATAAAAATTTGATAGTTGCCATTTTAAATTAAGTGTAAGGTATTCGCTATCATATTACTTGACCCAAATACTGTAGTCATGGGTAGCTACCAATTTGGGGAATAGAATTATTCTGAAGATAAGGTGAATTGAAAGATTAATGAGCAGAATAATGAAGTGGAAAGAAAACTGTATTCTTATTGTGGTCAACTCACAAGTTGACTTTCATAAGTCATCTCTTGTTTTTAGGATTCTTTATTTGCTATTTCCTTATTTTCTTCAGAAATATCTTGGGAGCAATTAATGCACATATTTCCCCTAATATTTTAGCTGCCTGAATCCAAGACTTTTTTCTGTTTGTGATTAAAAAAGCTCAAAAGAAATTAAATGACCCTTTTAGGCATATATATATATATATATATATATATATATATATATATATATATATATATATATATATATATATATATATATATATATATATATATATATATATATATATATATATATATATATATATATATATATATATACATGTATAGATATATGTATATATACATGTATAGATATATGTATATATACAAAGGCAAGTTTAAAGAAAACACAAAACCCACACTATACTAATACAACATCTACTACTTGTTGAGGGAGAAAACTAATTCTTCCATAATGTTAATGGGGTCTCTAAGATATAACCATGCTGCTAAGCTATAATCATAACAAGTACCAATTGTATTCAGAAGAACTATTAGAAAATCCACCTGTATCCCTTTTAAAAAGCTTTGTTCTATACATAATCTACTTTATTACTTTGCTAAAATGGCAACATTGTTCTTTTAAGAGAAAAGTGTTCATATGCAATTTTTCTTCATCCATGTTTATAGCTTCAAACAGTCTGGTGACAGTGACAACTAATGGGGCAGCAGCCACACATTTACACTGTAAATTTAAATTGAAATAGTACACACTACTGATTCACTTAATTATTCAAATATTTATTTACTTCACACTGTATTATGCTCAATGTTAGCTATTCAGGAAAAAATGATACAATATCTGTTCTCAAGAAGTTGAGAAGAGACAAAGAAGAAAAGAAAGGCATCTATTATATAGGGTGACTAGCTAAATGCCAGTAGATAGGGAGGGTGGCAAATCTCCCTAGAGTTTAAGGCAAGCTTTCCATATTTAATGATCTTAAATACTTGAATTTTGAATTGTGAGGAGTTGTAAAGATAAAGTGAACTGGTACAGTGGGAGAATCTCAGAGGTAAATGAAGTACTACAGGTGTGAAGTAAAATGGTACATTCTGTGACCCGTGGATAGTTTGATAATTTGAGTTTGTATCTCATAGCATTTTAAAAGAGTTGGAGTTCTTTTCTTTTTCTTTTCTTTCTCAAATGAATGCTTCCAATGAGAAAAGTAGTTGAGCTTTTTATTAAAATTAAGTCCAGCTCTGTGTCAAAATTATTAACTTAATTGTGGTAATATACTGTAGTTTTGCACGTGGTTAATTTTGATGAAAACTAGGTGAAGTATACACAAGAACTATTTCTTGTAGCTACATGTGAACATCTCAAATAGTTATTTCAAAAAAAGTGATAAGAAATTAGAAAAATCAATTCAGTTCATTCAAAGCGTCTCACACTAAACTTTGAGAGTCAATTGATACACACATCAGTGTTTTTCTAGTCTCATAGTCACAGAACCATGCCTACATAAACAGATGTCTGTCCAGCAAATATGCAGGAGACACATATCTGTATATTTGTTGGAAGAGGGGGAGGAAGATCCAATGATATGTCAAGTTTTAACTTAAACTATCATATTTCTACATTACAAATATTGTTTACAAAAAGGAAATGTGTAGAATCCTTAATCATCATGCTATCATGAACTCTTTGAAGGCAGTGATAGTATTCATTTCATATTTTCATTCCCAAAATTATTCCATTGTTTTGAATATCGTGGATAATAAATATTTGAATGTGTGGATTACCAATAAACAAAAGATACAATAAAAATCACTTAGTAACCCATAGGAAGCTAAATTTCATTAATGTGCTTGTATGATATATTCTATTTTATATCCATTGAAAAGATATCCCTTCTGTTAGCAAAGAATTTGTTTTTACACATGATTTATCAGTGTTGCTAATTAACTGCTAATTAGTTGCCGATTCTTGGGGCAATTCAGAATAAAAAGCAGAGAGGGTCAGGTAAAGGAATATGCCTCAGTGAATCTGCCTATTTGTTTTACCTGTCCATGACCCAAAAATGTAATATATAAATTTATCACAGGGTCACTGGACATGCTTATAAAATGATTATTAAAATATTATGAATGTATATATCATAGAAATTTTTATTTTATAAAGATAGGTTTTTAGTAAAGGAGACCCATAGTTTCCAGTGCATGCCAAATATAATGGGAACAATACACACATACACATATATGACACTGAACCTTATCCATGAATTTGAATCTTATGTTTGCAAACTTAGGAACTGTGTGATCTTGATTAGTCACATCACAGTTCTGATCTCGTTTTTAAAACAGAATTAATGCTCACCTTGGGGTTTATGGTGATGATAAAATAGAGATAATATAGGTAAAGTAGCAGAGTCATTGTATATGAAAAGTTCCTAAATATATTTGCTCATGTTTTCCTCCCCTTCTTACAGTGAGTCATATTGTATTTTCCTGAAGTACATATTCATTTCTATGGATATTTTAATTAAAACATTTGGCTTTTATCTTTTCACATGGTTGTTTTCTTAAATAGAGTTTCTCTATTTGCACATTCCAGGTTTATGTCTAAATCTTAGGGTCCTAATTTATCTTTGTTTTTCTCATGCAGGTCTGTCTCACTAACTATATCCACTATTTTTGCAAACATGTATCATGCAATTCCCTAGTATAATCTCCTTGTAAATTGCATAATTTACTAAGTTTCAAGTACATTTTAAATTCTTGAATTTGAAGACCGATCTGAAAAATGCTTTTCTTCCCAGATTGTCAGGCAGCTTTAAATTGCTAAAATATTGGTAATTATTTTGCGTTTTGATTGAACTTACAGTATACTGAGGCAGAAGAAGAGCTTGCAAAATATTCTACTTGTCATTCTTTTCTAAGCTCCCTTTAATTGTGACTGGACCATTTGATTGTTTTGGCCAATAAACTCAGGACTAAGTGTATGTGTCATTTTGGGTTTGAGACAAGGAAAACTTCCAAACTTGGTCTTTTCCCCACCTTGATAATTGGATGACTGCTAGTTCATATAGTTCATATAGATGTATATATATGATGTATATATGCTAGTTCATATAGATGTGTATATATGATGTATATATATGATGTATATATATGTGTATATATATATATATATATATAGACTGTATAGATGTATATAAAAAGTGGTAGAAATTTATTATGACCCCTTTGGTAATCACATTCCTAAATGATTCTCTTAGAAGTCTCTGTTCTCATTCTTCTAATTCCTACTGACCCTCAGTGAATATACACTATGAATGATTAAAACATATTTATTGTATCAAACCCTGAGGTTTGGGAATAAATTTATTATTCCCTCACAGTTTAGTCCATACAAATTGATACCTTTCTAAAATACATCTTCCATAAAGGAAAAAACACTTTTCTACTTTTAACAAATATCCTGAAGTAACTAATAACCTACTGTTCATAAACAAAAATATTTTATAAACAAATACATAAATAATGTAACTGATTTATGTACATCTAGGCTGTTGCATTTTTAAAACCTGATTGATATTGCATTGTACAAATGTAAGATTTCTTGTTTGTCCACTCATATGTTATTACAGATACATTTTTTATAAACTTAACTATTGTATATAGTGCTGCAATGAATAAAGGATTGTGTATATCCTTTAAAATTAGTGGGTTTTTCTTTTTGTAGTTTTTGGTAGATACTTAGGAGAGAAATTATTGCGTTGTATGATAGTATTCATTTAATATTTTGAGAAACCTCCATAGTGCTTTCTATAGAAAATGTGTTAGTCTACATTCCACCAACAGTCTCCAAGGATTTCTTTTCTTTTTTCACATCCTTACCAATACTTCTTGTTTTCTGGTCTTTTAGATGTGGCTATGCTTTGAATTTCTCTGACAATAAGAAACCGAGAGTAAATTTTTTGTGTGTTTATTGGCTATCTGTATTTAATTTAATGTTATTCCATTTGTTTACTTTCATTATAATTTTCCTTGCTATTATAGGTAAGTCTCCAAAGACCTCACCGAATCCAGGGTCACAAAATATTTTTAATTATTTTTTTCTGTGTGTTTTATGATTTCAGCTCTTAAATCTGAATTTTCAATCCATTTTGAAATATTTTTTGACATGAGATAGTGATTTAATTTAATTTTGCGTTCCAATGTCCAATTTAATCAACACCATTTGTTGAAGAAATTTTATTGTATATTATGGCTTTTATCACTTATTAAATGTCCTTATATGTATGAGTATATTTTTAAACTCTATTTCATTCTTCTATTTTTATGTATATTTTTATTACAAAACCATATTGATTTCATTGATATTTATTTATAATATAATTTTAGATATGATCGCAGAATATATGTGTTCATACATTTTGTCAGAATTGCTTTAAGTTATTCAGGGTCTTTTGATTTTCCATACTAATTTCAAAAATATTTGCTCTATTTCTTTGAAGAATTCCACTGAATCTTTGATAGGAATTAAATTTTATTTATATATTGTTTTGGACATCATAGACTTTTTTACAATGTTAAATCTTTTAATAAATGAGCATGAATTACTTCTATATCCTGTGTCTTGTGTTTCTTTTAACAATTTGTTATAGTTTTTTTAATAGGTCTTTCAGCTCCTTTATTAGGTTTATTCATAGTTTTTTAATCACTTTTTTGATGTGATTTTAAATCGGATTATTTTCTTGACTTCTTTCTTCTAGTTCATTACTCGCATTTTACATATTGACTTTGTACCCTACCACTTTATTGTAATGATTCTAGTGGTTTGAAAGGAGTATTTAGGATAGTCATCAAAACAGTGTGATGTTGGAGTAAAAATAGACATTCAGACCAAATGAGTAGAATTGAGAATTCAAACTAATACTTGTCTGGGCAGTTAACTGTTGATTTTGTTTGTTAGTATTCCTTTCCTTTCCAGATTTTTCTATGTGTTATTCTAGTCTTCATTTTTCTTACTCATGACCATCCTGAATTCTATGTATGATAGATAAAGAATCCTTTCCATGGCCTTATGGTTTGGTTCTGGAATTGTACTTTCTCTCTATAGTGTATTGTTTCCCTGAAGAACTGCTTGGTCATTTCTATTTTTCTTCCTCACAGTTGTTTCCTTTGGTCTTGCTCTGCTCTTATTGTGTATAACTCCTTTTCTCCACTGTTCTGTGAGTTTACTTGATGGTAAGCATAGGTACTGGAGTTTTACGGGATCGGAGATAGTGATAGAACCTCAAATGAAGCAATTCTGAGCCTTGTTCTAGTGGCTGGGAAGGCTGGATGGGAAGTGAATTGAGAAGCTGAGTTGCTTGTGTGTACAGATGACTGTAACCCTTTATAATTTCATTTTGTATTTTTCATGATAAATGATAATGAACTGTTTTTCATTCAGTTTGGTCATTTATCTATTTTCTTTGGAGAAGTATATATTTAGCTATTTGACCAATTTTGATTGGTAATTTCATTTTATTGAAATGTTGTAATAGTTTTTATGGGTTTGGATATCATCCCTTTTCTGATTGATTTTTTTCTTTTTCCTATCAGTAGAATGTTTTGTTTTTTGTTTATCCATTTTAATAATAATTTATTTTGTTGTGAGAAACCATGTTATTTTATGTAGTCGCAATTGTTTATCTTTTGCTTTTCATTCCCTTGATATAATTGATTCCCCAAAGACCTCCAGGAATCCACTGTTGCAGATTGTTTTGACTATGCTTCCTATTATCTGTTTTATGATTTCAATGTCTCATGTTCAAGTCTTTATCCATTTTGAGTCAACTTTTGTCTATGGTGTGAGTGAGTGATCTAGTTTTCTTTCCTTTTGGTGGGGGGGGGGGGGCAGTAGGTATCCACTTTTCCCAGCACATATGTTGAGGAGACCATCTCCATTACAGAGTCTTGGCTATTTCATTGTAAAAAAGCTGTCCATAAAAGTGAGGCTTCATTTTGTTGCTCTAAATTTTATTACATTTACTTGATGCATTTTTCATTCCCACACCATACTATTTTAATTAGTATTTACTTGAAGTATAGTTTTATATCTGGGTGTGTGATGCCCCTATTCTTTTTTTTTAACCAAGATTATTTTGACTATTCAAAGTGTTTTTCAGTTCCATACAATTTCAGTAGTATTTTCTATATTTCATTTTAATAATTCCATTGAAACTTTTTTAAGTATGGCATTGAATCTATGTACTGTTTTGGTAATGTGAACATTTTTACAATTCTTTCCATTCACAAGCAAGGGATAACTTCCACTTCTTTTCATTTTCTCTTGCTTCTTTATACATATCACCTGTCTCCTGTGTTAGTTTTATGTATATGTATTTAATATATTTTCATGTTATTGTAGATGAGATTACTTTGGTTTATTTCCCTTCCATTTAATTTCCATTTATTTGTGTATAGAAATAGCAAAAATTTTTTGTAGTGATAGTATAGTGTAGCCTGACACTTCAGTGATATATTGTTTCTAATATTTTTCAGTATTTTCTTATAGTTAAATACTTTTGATTTTGCCATCTAGATCCTTAAGGATATTTTCCAAACTGTCATCTACCTTCTCAGAAAACTACTATCTTTGTCAGTTGTTTAGGATCCTGTATCATCGCCACATGATTTGGGATTTATCCTTGGGACAATGGTTCTTAAATTTCTTAGAATAAAGATCAACTGAGATATTTTAAAATATGTAGCCCTAGGTTTTGCTAAAACATCTGACTCTATAGGTCTGGCAAAGAGCCCAGGACTCTACTCTCTCTAATACAATCACTTTGATTTGATACAGGTGATTTGTGAATACCATGTGAGAAATGCTTAGGTTTTCAATCAAATTGCACCTTCCATTGAAGTTAAACTGACTACCGCATTTTTTCACTTTTAAAATGTAATTTCTATTTTTAGGTAACATTTTTGCCCAATTTGTTTCATTTCATTAAAATCTGCTTGGTCTATCTCTTTTTCCAATTTCAGCATTTGATATAAGACAGTTATAGAAAAGTGACTCGAAAGCAATTTAACCACAAACTCAGCCAAATTAATTTAGGAAGAGTTTAGTAAACAGCCTTTGCTTTCTGTACTTAAGTGATCAATTTCAACACCTGCTTTTCCTTCCAGATGGAGTTAATTAACATTAAAATTATTGTCTATAGCAGAGACTTTTTTTTATAATTCACAGTCCTCCAGCTGTATCCAGATCCCTACATTTCTGAAAATTGAAAGAACAATGGCAATAATCTCTAGGAGAAGTAAATTTATCATTGAACTTTTTAACACATGCACAGAAGATCTTGGAAGAAAGAAAACTAACATTCATAAAGTGGATACAGACATTTTCAGCCATTTTCACATGTAAGATCTAGCATTATCCTGCAACTCTCTCATGGAGTTTTATGATTCTACTCATTTTTCATATACACAAACTAAAGGAAAGTTTTGTATCTGTTGGATGTTCACAGTAATTAATAGAGCTAGAATATAAACAATTATTTAGCAAAGGATCATGCTTTTCTTTTTTTTTTTATGCTTTTCATATAGTGGTATTAGCTACAAGATAAACTATCCATATAAGTGCAGGTTTATTTCTGGACTCTCATTTTTATTCCATTGGTCAGTGTGTATATCTTGTCCAGTGCCATGGTATTTTAATTATTATCACTTTATGACAGATTGAAGTCTGAAAGTATGATACAACTATTTATTTTTTGTATTACTTTGGCACTCCACATTTTTTTGTGTTTCCATGTGATGATTAGTAGTGTTTGTGCTATTTAATTTGAAGAATTTCATTGAAAATTGCATTGGGATTTTATTGAATCAGTGTTTTGTTTTGGGTAGGATTGCTATGTTGACAATTTTGTTTCTCTCTATACATGAGCATGGAATATCTTTGAATGAAGTAACTTTTAAGATTCCAGTTTGCCTATTTTATTTATAATGAGTCAGTGGAAGTGTGCTGATATAAACTGAAATAAGGTCAAAGAGAAGGCAAAAGCCTCCAACTTACAAGACACAGGTCCGCTTCACCCACACGTAGCAGTTTCTACTCACAATGCAGTTTGACAAGGGATTTTATTAACAAGGAAAGTTAAACAAGAAAACTATTAACTAGGAAAGTTAATAAGAAAACAAAACGTTTCTTTTTAAAGCCACAAATGGCCAGTTATCTTACTCCAGTCACTTTAGTCTAACAGTCCTAAGCACTGTCCAAGATAATTCCCCTTTGCCTCTCCAAACCTCAGAGGTAGACACTTGAGGGTCTATCTGGGTTGTACGTTGGCTCAGCAATTCCTTCGTGTCGCCTCTTGTTCACCCTCACAGGACTCCTGACCCTTCATGGTCAGATGCTGAAAGAGCCCCAGAATGTTCTACTCTTGCATCCTTCTCCAGGTCCCCAAAACCTCGTGATCTTAGCCCCAGAAGGCTCCACTCCCTGCGTCCTTCTTCAGGTGCCAAAAGCTCTCAGCTCCCCACTGCATGTGGTCTCACTCCTCCTCCCTCTTGTGCAAATCCTGCTCCAGCTTCTTGCTCTAGCAGTTTTTAACTGCCATGAGTTTTCAACTGTCATGCCACCAAGAGGAAGGAGCAGGGTGGGGGGAGCAACTGCCACAACTCAAAGGTGGGGGAGGGGCACCCAGTTTCATAAACCATTATGTTTCTCAATCACTGATTCTGATTTCCATTTGAAACTTTATAGCACTCACCAGAATTCATGAGGCTTTTCAAAAACTTTTGTATTTGCTTGCTTTGGTTGGTTTTACTACATATATTGTATCATCTATGTTCTATTTTTTGTTTGTTTGTTTGTTTGTTTGTCTAAGGTGAGGAAGTATTAAATAACTCTTGGAGTGACAATATTAACTTTGATACTTCATGTGGGATAATTTGATTATGGAAGCAGGGACATTTTGTGAAGATCTGTAAACCTGGCAATTTTGAGTCTAACTTTTAGGTTGGGCACTATCAGAGGCATGGTAGTTATGAAGTGAGATACCATATAAATCTTCATGCTGAGTTCGAAGGCACCTCGAAACCTTGATTTCCCCCAGGATGCTTCCTCCAAATGTGAGGTTGATGAACTCTAGCACATGGAAACTTCTGAACACTAGCCATGACTTTCTTACAAAACCATGTTACTTACATATTGCATTATGCCCATGCAGAAGAACTTGAAAAAAGACTTCTGAAAACTGCATCATGGATTTCCAGGTCAATATTATAGAATGTCTAACTTCACTGTGTGATCCTGAATAAATAACACATCTTTACATTTACTTCATAAATATTTAATCTAAAAAGAAAAAAATATTCAGGCAGATGGCAGATAGTTCAGTCACTGTAAGCAACAACTTTGCTCAGTCCCTTCAACTTTTATGGTAGTGAATTGTGATGCTGGAGGGATTCATCCCAGGAATAAAGGCCTCTGGGAAAGATCAGGAACACCAAATCCTCATCCCAACTATACTACTAGCTTACATGTTTATTGGGAACCAAATTCAAACCACCTGGCCCCAGCATGCACCTGATGAAGATTCAGCCACTATTCTTGGCATCTGCATATCGAGAGAGTAATAGCGTTCAGAGTAGCAGGCCCTCAATTGCTTCCACCAGCCAGGACAGCAGAACAGCTCACCCATCTTGATATATATCCTGGTGTATCTCCTTCCTGCCTCTGCAGTTGCCTGAAGAAACCCCATTCTTACTTTCTGGTCTGAGTCTGATGAAAAGAACATTCCAAAAAAAAAAAAAAAAAAAAAAAAAAAAAAAAAAAAAAAAAAAAAAAAAAAAAAAAAAAAAAAAAAAAAAAAAAAAAAAAAAAAAAAAAAAAAAAAAAAAAAAAAAAAAACATACACACAGAGAGAGAGAGAGAGAGAGAGAGAGAGAGAGAGAGAGAGAGAGAGAGAGAGATCTGTTCTCAACATAAAACATCAAAATGTTTAAGTCAGGAGGCAGAAAAGAAAAATTATAAGATGAAAGAAGGTGAATCAAACTACTTTTTAGAGATATGATAAAATTGTTTTTTGTTTTACATTGTCTTCATAAAAATACTACAGAAATCATTGGAATTGTTTAATATCAACTGTATCAATGAAAAACTAAAAGCACCCCCAACTCAGTGACTGCAAACACCAAGTGCTTATTCTTATTTTTTAAAGACTGTTTGGATTAGCTCTGGCTCAGCTGGGCAAATCTGCTTCAAGGTGTGATAATAGCTGAAACTACCAGATTTCTAAAGTGTGCTCTTCTTCATAAAGATCTCACTCTGAAAAACCCAGGCCTAGAGATGAAGGGAAAAAGGAAAACCAGAAATTCCCAAGGTCTCTTAAGGACTAAACTTGAAATCATCCTGTTGTTGGTTCTACCTTATTCTAGAAGCTGAACTAAGTCACAGTCTTAACCCAAAATCAAGGTGAGCACCCAGAATCATCCAGTTAGTGAAGTCAAATCTTGGTCAAAATTCTTCAGTGACTCCCATTTTACTTGGACTAGATTCTAAACATCATTTCAATGGACTTCAAGGCTCTCCCTGATCAGATTCCACATGTCAAGCCCTTTCATTTCCTATTATGACTCAATTCTCTTCTAATCTCCTCCCTTGTCATTCATTCCCCATGTTATATTCATTATACCAATGTCATATTGAACTCCTTGCTATTTTCAATAAAGGTAGCAAAGTTCTGTCACAAAGCTTTTCCCTGCTCTTTGTGCTAGAATGTTCATCTTGAATCAGTCTTTATAGAAAAAAAAATACTTCTACACAACACCCATATTTTTTCAATTGTCTATTTAAATGTCAGAAAGTTTTACACTGTCTTCTCACCTGTTCCATGTCAACTTGTCCCCTGAAACTCGAATCTTTTACCCTAGTGCACTTTTGCTTACCTTTCCAACACCATTTACTTTATATGTAATATAATAAACTATGTGTATTATTGTTTATTGTTCATTAGCCAATAAATACCCATTATTGTCCATCGCACAATATAAATTCAAAAAAGCAATTCTCTTAGTTTGCTACTAGTTTATTTACTGTTTTATCTGAGATAATAAGAAATGTGTCTGTAATAAACACATAAACAAATCAATAAACATTTGATGAAGAAGTGAATAAATTGGTAATTTCCACAGTTTATAACTGAGACAAATTTCATAGTTTATAAAATTTAGGAAAAGAGCACTGACTTTGAAATGAATGTAGAGTGTGTAAGTCATTACATCTTATGACATTGAGCTAATTAATGCTAAAAACCTCAAATTTATCTACAATGGTAAGTAGATTGTCAAGGTCTCATGAAACTACCTTCATTTTTGTCAGTTTCATGGTATATTGGTACTCCAACACCTGGCCTCTGTAGCAGAACCAAAAGTTGTGACTATAACCAAAAAATGTGAATGTATAGTTTCTAACTATGTGAGCCTCAACTAAATTTCCCAGATCCATTTATAGTTTCTCTTAAATAGAGACCTGCTGTTCATGAAACTTCCTTCTTTGCCTTCTCCTCCATATGCAGCCAATTATTCTTCCTTCATTCCAAACATGTGACATCATTACTGCTCTAAGCACTGTAAATCTCTCAATTGATTAAGAAAGGTGGGGAGTTACATTGGCTTGCAGTTAGATTTCAAGCAGCAAAGGAAGTGGTTTGCTGCTGTCATTCCTTGATTGTCATGAGAGAGGACATGTATTTGAGCTGCCAAAACAGAGTACCTTAGATTGAATTGCTTGACCAAGACATTTTTTCCATAGTTCTGTGGGCAAGAAATCTAAAATCAAGGTATTTGGCAAGCTGGATTTATTCAGTGGCATCTTTCCTTACTTTGTAGATGGCTATGTTCACCCTGTGTATACTTTCATTCTGTGTGCATGTTTGCCTTTCTTGTTCTTATATGGACACAGTGAAATACATTAATATTCACTCTTATGGCCTCATTTACCATTAGTACAAGTCAGCCAATAAAAATGGAAAATAACCCACTTGGAGTATAAGAATATAGGTGTGTGTGTGTGTGTGTGTGTGTGTGTGTGTGTGTGGTGTTGGATCAGAGACATTAGAAGTTCATGAAATATTGAATTTACTTTGAAATCTATCACTAAGAGACACTTACAAATTAATAAAATGAATTTGTATCAGAAATAAATATAGTTGTTTCTCTTCTGCATATCTTTCCCAGTTTTGAGTTGATCCATATTACTCAACTAATACAGGTAACATTTCCCTGGCAGTAAGTTGACAATTCAATTTGCCTTCTTGTTTTTAGTAATATTGCAACTGGTTAAAGAAATATCAAATAGTGAAAGTGCTGTAAGGAGTCCTCCACTACTACCTGTGAGCCTAACATCATACCTTTTCTGTAACAATATATCTTGATTATTTTTTCACCTAATTTCCCAGAGATTATAAAACTAACATGATGAGTGCCTCTAATTCCAATTTGTTATTTTTCCTTCTTTAAGTCTTGAGCTCCCTGATCATGAGCATCAAAAGTTAGTTGCCAAGAGCCTTGTTGTCATTTAGCAAATTTATTTCAAAGCATAAAAAAAAAATCTATATTCTTCTTCAAGCATGAGATATACTGTCATATTTTTGTTATCCTCCTTATTTGCACAATGTATTTTTCATATTTACACATATTCTGTTAGACTCTTGTATATCATCCTCCCACAGGTTTAAAGAGGATGGTTTTTAACTATAGTTTAATCTGAAATTAAGAACTCTAATTATTCTGTACCAGTGGTTCTCTATCTTTCATTTGTCTGCCACATATTAGGGTTTGTATTGCTGAGTTGGAACCCTCGATGCATTTTGCCATGAATCAGCAAACTGTGGCCTGGTCCAAATCCTAGACAAATGGCTGATTTTGTCAATAAAGTTTAATTGGAACACAGCCATACCTGTTCCTTTACTTACATAGACAGTGTAGGATACTTGGGAAATAGACTATTTTAGAATTTACAAGCCTTCCAATTCTCATGTGATTAAGCAGCAACAATATAATAAATATGACCATCACCATTTTTTCATATATTGTTTGACAAAGTAGACAAACTAACAACTTAATCAGCAAAGACTCCACTGGAACCATTTCTTTTGTCCTTAATATATTTTAGCCTGAGGTGATATCTTTAAAGAATTTACTTCTTAGCCATAAACTTTTAAGGTCAATTTGCAGGATTTTGCTTTTCCATGGGTGATCTATGGTCATTAATGTCTCTGAATAAAAGTTGTCTAAACATCTAAATGCCACCTATCTTAATACTAGCTATGTTAATATTTTGCAATAGAATTCCTAAATTTACTATGAAATATTCAGCTTTGACATTTTTCATTTATATTAATCCTTTTCTTTTAATTCTTTCAGTATCCATTTTGTTTGGAGATGGTTGCTGAAATGTAAACTGAATGGTAAGTGATACAACATTTCATAATACGATGCAATTTTCTTAAGTAGAAGTTCTGGCATCCTACTCCTCAAAGCTATAAATCAATATCCATGAATTACAGGTATTAGGATATCCTGTTCTCTTCTTGCAGCTATAATTACATAGAGACATATTTTATTTCTTAATTACCCTTCATTGAATGATATGGAAGGTGAAACAGTACAAAAGTTAATTGTACTGTGCAGTGGCTAAAGTAATTGAATTCAATGATTTGGAGAATGTCTAATATTTATGTTAGTCATGCCATTTTTAATGAAAACAAAGGACAGTGTGAATAAAGGAAAAGGAAAACTAGCTTCAATGGAACTATAAATAGTAAATAATATAAGTAATAAGTACTCTAAGTAATATAAGTTGCTTAGATTTAAAGTTCTTTAAATTTATCACTTCATGAAAAGTTGAATATTTCTGAAATTATTTTTTCTTTATACATGGCTGAAAAATCTGGAGATAAAGATTTTTTTGTTTCTAGAATTTGAAAGAGATGCAATTTTTAGTTCATTTCATGCATCAAAATAATAACTCCTGTTAGTATATATTTCTCAGTATTATTTCATGAACTTTTAAAATGATCCACACATTACTTATCTTTTTTAATGTAATTTTAAATAGATAATCTTTTATGTATTATGTATGTATATAGCAAGATACACATTATGAAAATTTATTAGTTTTATTTGATTTTATTTGAAACTAAACATTTAAAAATGATTTATCATTTTAACAGTGGGCATGGATAATGTTTTCTGTTGTTCATGTAAAATTCAAATTAAAATAACTACGATTGCTAGTTCATGGGTTCTATGGAAAAACACCTTTGAATCTATGTAACTTAACTGTGAAGCAATGCAAAACAGAGAACTCTATTTTGATTGGACTATGTACTTAATCAGATGAGTCATTTGAAAAAAATTGTCATTTGCATCTCTCCAGTATCGTATTGAATAAAGCAAGATACTTAGGGAGAAAGTTTCAATATATGTTATTACTTATATTTAAAAAATGGCATAGAAATTTAAATTGCTATGAATTTATATATTATATTTTACCTTTACACAAATATCTGGGCAATATATTTTTGATCATGTCCTTTAAGGATATGAGAAAATATTATCATAGATGTCAAAACAGAATTGCAGTTACTATATAATACTTGAACAGTTCTTTATCACTTCACAATAAAGTTGATTCATAGCATTTTTTACTTATTTGTTTTGTAAACTACATGATATTTCTAATATCATTGCAAGTAAATAAGACAATGCTGAACAATTATCACCTACATTCTATCAGTTCAAGACAGACTGAAGTAGACCAGTTTCCAGCTGTCAAAATGACTCATGAGAATATAGAAAGACTAGAATACATAAGATGATAAAAGGAAAGGAATTGAATCAATAAATAGAAAAATACATGAGGTGCAAAGGAAAAGACCAAGTTACAGTATGCAAATATGAATATTTTCAGGTGAATGTGGTTTCCATATCAATAAAGTGGAAAATGAGCATGTCTGATTATGCATTTGGTTATTTAGTGTGTATTAATATTGCTATTTTAGCATTTTTTTAGCATTTTAAATTTTTTTTTATTTATATATAAATAGACCCAGCAATTGCTCTTTTGGGAATTTACCCAAAAGAGACCTCAATGTTGGTAATATTGCTATTTTAAATATAAAGTATTGACATATTTTGAGATATCACCTCAAAATATTTGACACATGTCTTGATTAGCCTCTGAAAAATTAATCTGAAGCTATCTAACCTACTTAGCCGTGTTGGTGAAACTGAATGGTCATTAAATAGGTTCAAAGAAGCAGTCTTAGGTTTTTATTCTTTCATCTCCATTTCAGAGGGACAGTTGTTTTTAGTACCAGTATGTTTGTATTTCATTTAATATCACATTAAGGAATTAATAAAGAGTTATACATTTGTACATTAAATGAGGAGAAAATAATAACTTCATTGTGGTACTGAGTTGGAAACATAAGGAATTGATAACATACATGTTTTCAAATACTTGATGTCAGTGAATGAAAGAGGGTGTAGGTATATAGCTGTTTATAATATGTTGAATTCAAATGTCAAGAATTATTTCAAAAGCCTACTTCTGGGTCTAAAATTATTGCTTCCTACAATACAAAGGCTGAATTTTAAACTAGTTAAGATATTTGTTCTGATATGCACACCCAGATGAGCAAGAAAGTCATTTTTCCTAAAGTTGTTTGTTAAAATTTCCCAGCCATCTAACTCTTACTAAATTTGTTTTGTAATAATGCTGCATATCAATAAAATGTTCAAAAGGAAATGTGAATTTACTGTAATAATCAGGACTGCTTCAGGTTAACATTTGTCATTACAAATTATTGCTGAAGATGTAATTTGGATGCTGATACCTACTGAAAATAAATGAATTCTTATTTGTAAGTGACATCTATAATGTTATAATCTCTCATGACTGTAAGGTCTGTGAAGGTGCAGATTCTGGTTTATTACTGAATTCTGAGAAAATAAAAAAGTACTCAGAATAAAAATTATCTTGATAAAAATTTGTTGAATTACTAAATTATTTTTTTTAATGGTAAGCATCTAGGTTAATGGGCACTATTGTTCATGGTAATGGTAAGACTGGACATATTGTTATTAACTTTTGCTTACAACATATGCAAAGCAACAAACATATTTTTTTCTAAATAACTGTACTGTGAAAGTCTAAGAACTGGGACTCTGGACCTAGGACTTCTGACTGAGGAGTCTAGCTCACACACAGATCTAGGAGCTTGTGTCTCTCTCTTTAGTTCACATTTTCATGATCAGAAAACCTGAATTAGTGAATTTTGTAATATCCTCAGTTATAATCTTAGCACAAAGTAAACATTATGTGGTTACAATTAATAATTATTATTACTGTTGTTTTTGCTGTTAGAAACATACTTGTCTCCTATTTTTAAGGAGTTCATTTTCATTATTCCTTATTATTCACATCATTCTAGTAAAAGAAACAGATATAAACTTAAACTAAATATAATTGCTTATACAAATAGTATTGATACAAAAGCTTGAATTAGAAAAACTACTAGAGGGCAATAGAATTTAGAAATATTTCATGAAAATGGTAGCTCCTTAGCCTGACCATTAGCATTTCCACATTATTATGAAATTGTGTATATTTTAGCTTGAAAAAAAATAGGAAGGAGTGTGTTCTGGACAGCTAAGCATTGGGAAGTATTTAAGCCTAAAGAAGCTTGAAAACATCAAGGCAGCATTAGCCCTAAATGGTTAGTAAATAGTAGAATTTATAAAATAATGTCCTTTTAAAATATACTTTATGTCATTTCCTGCTAATACTTAAGCTCTGATTTGACTTTCAAAGCCATTCAATGTCAAGGACCAAACTAGTTCTCCAAAGTTAACTTCCAACAATACTGATACTGTGTCATTTTATGCTCTACCCAGTTTTGTTGAATCTGACCACAGAGAACTGGAACAGATGTATCCTATAAGTGTAGAATCCATTCTCTCCCCAAGTCCCTAAGAGGAGGGTGCTGGCTTGCCTATAGCTGCCAGAGATACTATCTCCGTGTAACAGAGCCTCCTTATTTAAGGAGCTTAATTTCTTGTGAACCTTTATCATTTCATAATAGGGGTTTTCATTCCAACCTATTAAGAGTCATGTTTGTTTCCATTTAAGGAAAACAGTCCCTCATTCTGAACTAACCTCAGGCATAGCGACAGGGTATGCCAGTGTTGTGAGGGGAGAGTATGGCAGGAATATGGTATCAGTAGTAATTTCATTGAGAGTTCCAGCACTGAAGATAAATCACTTTTCAACTGTCTCAGTATGAAATCGATGATATCTTTCATCTTCTGGATCCTATAGATATTTCTTTTTATTATGTACCAGACCTCAGGCTTGGTACCACAGACTAATAAATAAGATAAAACAATATGTCCATTGAAATCATGATACAGCACCATACACTATCCAACCATTATGAATGATCAACTTTATCACCACAAAGGTAAGTACTGAGTGCTATGAAATAGTGCAATGGACAGCTAATTCACTGTACGCGAATGCGAGTGGTACCTTGGTGGAGGTGACACTTGAGGTGTGGGTTATGAATTAATGAGGGAGAGGAGATGGAGAAAATGCATCAGTCATATAGGATACCATATAATCATGAAGGGCATCTTACTTTCATGCTGCTGAGCATGACTCACTGTCCTGGTCTAAGAGGCCCTCATTGTTGGAACATGTTCTGTGCTTTAGGGAAGAACTCACATTAAGTACTAGTTCAGCAAATTATTTTTGATGAACTGCTTACTGTGATTATATCACATTTACATATTAAGTCTTTAAAAAGTCTTGATTCACTGAAAATATTTTGCATAGATGAGTATGATTGTGTGCATGTCTGCAGCAGAAGAGAGAGATAAACAGATAGACATGGATTTAGGCAACTTTTAAGATTCCAAATCTTTAAGAGTAATTTTGGTCCTTCATATATTTGTGTGTGTGTGTTTTCACAATTTGAAACTGTTTCTGAATCCTTTCACTTCAGAAGTAACACAGTCATTGGCAAAATCTGAGGCTTCATCTTACTGACTTGTAATACAATTATTCATGTGAAATGACTTTTTAGGTACTTGATAAATGCTTGTTGACTGACTGACTTTCACGAACATTTAAGATAAGAATGATGAATATAGTGAAGTGATTTTGCCAATAGGAAACTAACTGGGTGCCAAGATCTGTATACAATGTAAATCACAAGGACATGAATGTCTCAGGAGTGCCTGAGGGAAATACACAGATGCACTTTTTCAAGCAACAGATTCACTTTTCCACAGCTTATGGTTGAGAAAAAGGCTTTAGGCAGGACCAAGCAAACTATTCTTGAAACTGAGTGAGTAAATCCACACTGAAGTTTACATTTTTATAGCATTGTAAGTGTGCCATGGAGCAGTGCCTACATATCATAGACAATAGATAAAACACACACTTTGAATATAGAGTTTTAGCTGCATTTGTAAGTCTAGTGCAAGTCAGTACATTATGTTATCCAATTTCTCAAATTTTCTTTCCAAAATAATTTTTTCAAAAGGTATCATGGCATTTTTTTACCATGATAAAACACAGATATTAACATGCACCTGAAAATATGTTTAATATACTAGAGCTAGTTCAATGATAATAAACCAAACCATGACAACAAAACTGTAAGATAACACTAGTGCATGACTGGACCCAAAATTCAAGTACTTCAGGAGTACCCTAATGCTAAGTCTTTTTCTTGCTCTCTTTTCCAGTTTTTTCCTCTGAAGGTTGATTCTTACTCTATATATGTGTATATATACATATACACATATATGTATATGTGTATATGTATATATACACAGATATATGTATGTATATGCACACATACAAAGCTACTCTTTTATGGCTACTATCCTACCAGACTGGTAACACCTGTGATGAGAGAAGCATTCCTTGTTTAATCTTTCTGGCCAAAGTTCTAAAGGACAGGGAAATATTCATTGAACAGAGATGAACTATTTAATTTTTCAGATATGGTAAAACCAAGCTAAAACATCAAGGCCATAGAGGAAAGAGACTTACATATATCTAGGTCACTGATGATACATTATTGTATCATTTTTCAGATTTTTTTTTTAGCATAGAGGATTTACCAAGTGAGAAAATTGCAAAATTTTAGGAAAATGTTTTGCAGTATTAGGTAATACAAGATGAGGGTTCTCTCCAGAATCATTGAACAAAAATATCAGTCAGCAGAGATTCTAAAGAAAAAGTCCATCTTTCCCCTTATTTTGTGGTTCAAACAAGACAAGAGAAGAATTGCTTGTTTAAGGTCACAAATCAAATTTTGTCTGAAGATAAAGCACAAAAAATATATTTTAGAACCAAAAGTGAATAAAATATGAGATAAAATATTATGATTCATTTTAGATATAATATACAGCAAAAAACAGGTATAGCGATGAGGATAGGGAGAAGCAAGAGTGAAACAGACAGTGATGTAAAAGAGATCCTAAGCAACAGATTTAGCAATTTTATTTTCCTTTATGATATTTCTCCCTCTCCCTTAGGAGTTATGATATTATGCTAATATCCTAGCATATAGTGACGTGATTATATATATATATATATATATATATATATATATATATATATATTTACAACAGAACAGTGTTGGAAATGAAGGCAATGCAAAATTTATTCAGGAAAAAAAACAAATAAAACCGATGCTCAAAGGTCTAGCTCAGTAGTTTCTAACTTTTGAAATTGTTAATGTATTTTAAAGGTGATTTTTTTTTTTTTTTTTGGTTATTCTTACTAGATGTTAACTGTCCTTGTCCTCATGGAAACAACAGACCATTGTATATGTAGTATACATATACATATAATTGTCTGTAGTTTCCATAGATAGATAGAGAGAGAGAGAGATTAGATATATAAAGACTCATATAATAACTCCAGAGCTCATCAGTGATTCACAATTTGTAACTTAGTGCTAACAGAGTTATATGGACCTAGATTAGCAGGCTGACAGTAAACATGCAGATTGAAAATGAGTCACAAGATTGATTTAGCAGAACTTTATTTTCCATTAGACTGGGAGAGAAATGTTAGAGAAAAGGGGGCACAGAAAGCAGCCTGAGAAGGGGATAGGTAATTAGAGTAGTAGTCTAGATAAGTGATGGTATGACTTGATCTGTATTCAAGAGTTCTAAGTCTGTGCTCTATCCCTACCCTCCATTATGTGACTTTGCTTATGGGCTTATCAAGACACTAAGAATGAATTAGGTTGGAAATCTATTTTGAAGGTAGAGCTAATAGACTCTTTAGCTTTATATGTGGAATCAGAATTCAGAACTGATGATCTCCATCACTGTGAATTTGCTTTTTCTTTCTGTGTTATTAGTTTTGTTGTATATTTTCCACTGTAATGCAGTTTTTACTCAAATAAAGGATATTTATTGCTCTACTTGTAATGTTGAACATATTACATTATTCATAGTAGAGATTAAACAGCTATGTCTGAGAAAATTTAACAGACCTTCACAAGTTTCATGTTTTTATATGTTGGTTAATATTCACCATGTAGTTTCTAGAAACAGATTGGGCTCAAATCTTTGTTCTGTGCCATATGTAAGTCTGCGTTATTTTCTCTCTAAGCCTCAGTATTTTCATCTATAGCAACAATTTTAAGCCGGGCACGGTGGCTCGTGCTTGTAAGCTTCAGCCTATGAAGCGGCAGGGGCTAGGGATCGCGGTTCGAGTCCCGCCTGGGGCCCGTATAGTGAGACCTAGTTCCAAAAAATAGCTGGGTATGGTGGCGCATGCCTGTAATCCCAGCTACCTGGGAAGCTGAGGCTGGGGATTGCTTGAGTCCGTGGTACCCTGGG
>PVHY01013746.1:0-40492 GCA_004024945.1 Uropsilus gracilis
ACCTGTGCTCGGATGTTTATTGCAGCACTATTTATAATTGCAAGGACATGGAAACAACCCAAATGCCCCAGAACAGATGAGTGGATGAAAAAGATGTGGTACATATACACAATGGAGTATTACTCATCAATTAAAAATGACAAATTTGATGAATTTATAGAAACCTGGATGTACCTAGAAGAAATCATTCTAGCAGAAATGAGTCAGATAGAAAGGGATAGAAACCAAATGGTTTCACTAATATATGGTCAACCAAATGAAACTGCACAAGGGGAGAATGGGGACCAGCTGGAGCGGGTGGGAAGGGGAGGCGGTGGGTGACCCCCAGGTACTGAAATGATGTGAAATATATATAAATAAAAAAATTATTAAAAAAAAAAGAATGTTACATTGTAACATTGTAAGGAAGTATAACAATACCTTACATAGTCAAGGTATAGAAGTTACCAAATCATGTCATATATGTGGTCCTATCAGTATGAACTAGAGGATTAAATGCAATGCTAGAGAGAAAAAAAAAATTGAATGAAGTGTTTCTCAAAGTGTGACTCAAAGACCACAAGTCACAGGATCATCTTTCTTGGTGAAATTACCGACTGCAGGCAAAAAAAATCAGAATTTAAGAAATGCCCCTCACAAAGCTGTACTTAAAAAATTACTGTTCCAGATGATCCCAGTTTGCTCTAAAAATTGACAACTACTGGTATAATATGTAGGTATAAATATATATATATATATTTATATATATATTATATATATATTTATAATATATATATATATGTAGGTAGATTGATTAGAGAGAGAGAGAGATGGATGGATGTAGGTAGGGTAGGCAGGTAGATAAATAGATAGCACAGTATGCTTCAGGATAAAAAGAACTGCAAGAAAATTACTTCATCTTTTTAATCTTGTGGCTTCACCTTCTTAGTAACAGCACGGGGTTGTTTATAAGAAATAAATATATACCAATCACCTTAAATATCGCCTTGCCAAGAGTTCACATTTATTAAATAGTTATTGCCATTGTTTTTAAAAAAAAATACCCTGGGACATTTTCCTCTGAATAATGGGTAGAGAGGATATTTAAGTGAAGGACATAGAATTTCTATATACTAACAATAAAGTAGCAAGGACAATCACATTATATAAATCACTCATTGTAATCGCAGAATATATGAGTGAGAGCATAAGTTCATCTGGAAAAGTGGGCTGGGTTAGATAAAAGGACACTTTTCTCAGACTACAAAGTTGGGATTTTCATAGTAAAACATGAAGTCATTGAAGGATTATTTTTATTGACAGAATTTCCAAGCATCCTCAAATACAGAGTGGGTACTGTAGTAAAACTGCAGACATATCACTCAGATATGGTGATTTCCAATATTTTGCCACATGACTCATTCTTTCCTTTTCCCCAGGTTATCAATGCAAATCTATAGGTAGCATCATACTGGAGTGAAAAGCTGAAATCTCTTCTAAGATCAGAAAAAAACAAGGATTTCTATTCGCAAAACCTCAATTCAGCATAGTACTAGAAGTACTAGTCAGAGGTATTAAGCAAGAAATAGAAAGAAAAGCTATCCAAATCAGAAAGGAAAAAGTAAAGCTTTTTATTTGTGTGTCACATATGTAGAAAATGCTAAAATTTACTAAACAACTATTAGAATGAACAAATTCAGTAAAGCTGCAGAACTGAAGATAATATACAAAAATCAGTTTATTTCTATACACTAACAGGAAAAAAAATGTTGAGAAAAACAATCCTAGTATAATAGCCTCAAGATTGTCATTGCCTTGACACTTGTGAAAATTACTAATATGCTTTTTATGAAGTAATTTGTCTGATGTTTCTTCATGATCAGATTCAGTATATGGACCTTTTGTGAGTCTGTCACAGAGACAGTGCTGCATTTTTATTGTATCCAGTCAAGTGGCACATGATTTTGATTTGTCCCTTACAAATGTGTTGCACGTTAATCACTCAGTTAAGGTGTCTGATGACAGACATCTGCACTGAAAGTTAAACATTTTTGCTTTGTAATGAACAAGTATTTTGTAAGGAATTACTGTGAAACCAAACAAATATTCCACTCTTCACCAAGCCCTCAATTTATAAATTAGCTTATTTAAGTATGAGCAGATCCTAGTAGGCTAAGATTTCTATTAAGATTTCTTATTTACTCAGTGAGTGATGACAGAATTTCCCTAGATTTGGCTAGCTGGAGCCCCTTCAAGTTGAACCCTCTGTCTTTTTGACATGCTTTGAAGATTTCCTTCCCTAAACTCCTCTGTATCACATAACCTGATCTTCAGGGTGGGGTGAATGTGTATTGGGGTAGGGTAGATGGGAAGCAGAAAAAGAAGGAAGAAAGTTGATGATTTGATTTTGATTTTCATCGAGTTATTTTGAGGTTCTTTCACTTTTCTTTCTAAGATGAGACTTGCGTGGTCAGCTGGGTGTCCTCACAGTAAATTTAAAACATAACTCTTAGCAAATGGAAAATGTTGACCCTTAAGGAAAGGATTTAGGTTCTAAGAAATTGTATAGCTTTTACTTGTTCAAAGTAATATTACTATGTGAGAGATGCAATTTTACATTTTAGTCCATATTCATTTCACTCTAAAAGTAACTAAACAGCATTGTTCTCCTTGATAAGACCTAAATGTATTTTATAGAAAGCTTTTAGAAGAAAGTACTTGAAATGGGGATCTGTCCACTTCTAGGGAAAAGCTACTTGCACAAAATGGGCTAAGACTGGTGATAGTTCTTTTTTTTCCTGTCACTTTCCCCTAGAGTTTACACACTTAATACGCTTCTTTGCAAGAGGATATCATTTTTAAGAATCAAACATGCTTGCACACACACAGATGCACACACACTGTGTCTTATCCCAAAGGTCTGTGGCAAGAGTAGCACCTAAACAAATTCCATATTTTAAAATGACCTGCCTTCTGTTCCCCATATATACACACAGTTCCCATCAACAATTTCCTAGTAAATACTTCTTTAATGAGTAGTTTAATAAGCATTAACAGTAGTCTATTTAGGTCTGATTTTTCTGTTACACCAAGTTTTTCTCTGATTACATATATGAGTAATGTATACTTTATGAATTCAACAGTGTTAATATCTGCATTCTGTTGTATTCATTTTTTTCTATGCCTTTTATTTTATTGCACTGATATAATGTTTTTCTTTGTCTTTTACACTTCTCTAGGATATAGAGAGAACCTGGATAGGGTGGAAGGGACAATGGGCAAATATCAGTTTAATGGTTAAAAAAACTAGAATTACTGTATTTGATTAAAATTAATCTCAGCCCACAAAATTATCATTTTAAACATGATAATGAAAATGATAAAAGCTCACTTGATCATTATTTTAGTATTTAAGCAGCATTTATTATTTGTTAAGCATTTTCTAAGTACTTCATAAACAATTCATTTTATCATCGCAGCAAGCTATGAGATAGATGCTATTAGTGTCCATTCTACAGATGAGGAAACAAAGTCATGGAGAGGTTAAGTAACTTCACCAAGCTTACCAACTAGTATGAAATGAAACTGGTATTTAGATCTGTTTGGTACCAGCATCTTTTTATTGTACCTGTGCTCTAGTGTCTGTATTCAATGCTATCTTTTATAAAATATTTTCAATTATTAACTTATTGCTATCCTGATCTTAGAATAACAAACAAAACTCAGAGATGTACATCAAATTTCCTAAAGTACCAGAATTACAAATGTTAAATGAATCTCTGAAAAGGAACAAAGATCAAAAATTCATCTCTACAGAAAGAGAGTTGCCATAAAGGAAGATAATTCTGCAATTCCTAAGGGCTCTAAATGTCCCTCCTTTAATTGAGTTTTGTGATAAAAATGAATTATCTGACATCCTGGAGCATCTTCTGTGCTAATTTTAACAGCCATAGTGACATAATTCCATTTTAAATTTTATTAATTGGAGAAAAAGATATGGAGTTGTATTCATATTTTTTTAAAAGAAAATCATGGAAGGGAAAGTTAATTAAAAACAGCAATCTGAAGTGGTCACTCAAATGTAAGAGGATAAAGTAATTGGCATCTAACTTCCAGAATTAACTAGGTTAAGTTCACAAGTTTGTCCTTACCACCAACTTGTTCTTGTGCCAATGAACCCAGTGAAAAGAAAAGAAAAAAAAAAGACTTTTTTTGACTTGAACTTAGAACACCTCTGCCTGCTTCTCCTTAGGAAGCAGACTCAAAACAGTTAATTAGCATTTCACTGTTCACCTATTGGTATGCAAAAATCAACTACCATCTTCTCTCAGCTCTCTCCCCCTCTCTCAAGCCTAAAAAAAGAAAAAATTAGAAACACAGTTTAGACTAGTTTGCCTCAATTTACCTCTTTTAGACTTCCGTGAGTTCTTTCCACCATCCCCAGCTTTCTCACCAAAACCCCAAGCCAAAGCAAGACTCTCAGAGTGCAGACTAATTTATTACTAAACAAAGTGATTTCCTAATTACTGCAAAAAGAAAAACAAAAGAAAAAAAAGTTTTACATATATGTAAAACTCCAAATTACTTTAACATTGTCCAAAACCTTTCTCAACATTGTTCAAATTTCTTTCTCCAGATTGTCCAAAAAATCCTCAGTCTCTCAGTCCTGAGCATCTCACCAATGTCCAGTCAGTCAGAGTTCATCTCCACGTGCTCAAAGACATCTTACTTTGGTGTGCTCCAACTCTTCCATGCTGTCTTCTCCTTGTCATCCTCCAGGTAGTAGAAAAAAGCTCTATAGTACTGGAACCAACAAAGTTCACTTTCTTTTCAGGCCTGATTTTGGCACAGCCTCTCCCAGATACAAGTCAAACTCAGCAAAACAAACTCCAACATGGAATTCAAATCTCCAAACTCCTTAACTTCCTTTAATAGACACACTCCTAGCCTGGGTCAGCCAGAGGCTGCAGGCCCCAAGCCTTGGCCACATGGCCAAGCTCACATGGCTTACATCTTCATCCTGCAAAGTCCCTGACCAAAATGCTCATTCCCCCAAATGGCAGAATCTCTTTCTTTGTTCCAACCCTCTTTATATATCCTTATTTCTGTTTTTCCCCCTTCCAGGAACAGCTTCTGAGTTATCACATTACAAAGAAAAAAACCTTGTTTTACTTCTTCCTCCCCCTTATATCTTTCTGAAAGGAAATTCTAATCAAGGCCATTCTCACATTTTAGCATATCCTCCTTAAAATTTGCAATCTTAAACAAGAGACAATGACACCTAGGGGGTAGGAGCCTCCTATCACTGAGAATATTCTAGAGTGGGGAAAAAGATCAAATGATCTATTTTCAAATAATTTTTCTTCCCCCAATGACTTACCATTTGAGGTGACAGAAAAGCAACTTTCTAAAGTTAAAACAATAGCTTTAAAATGTAGTTGTGATCTGGAAGTTAGGCAAAGGCAAAAAGCCCTAAACTAATGGAGGATTGTGCTGCAAATGTGATGAGGTGGTGGGGAATCAACACAGATGTTTGTGATGTGGGAGTGAAAAGGTTGGGATGTGGAGGTAATTCCATTATGTATGTAATGTAATCCCATTACATACATAACAACTATCTAAACATCTATCTATAAAGCAGTAATTTAATATATATTAGCAAATACACAAAAATACCCATATATATCTTTATGTATATATATTTAACAACTGCTTGAAAACACTCAATCAAGAACAACCAATAAAGGCATGACTTAATTGACTTCAACCTTTGGGAATATGAAAGCACAAAGGGCAAGAAACACATTTATCTCAGGTTCTCCTCAGCCCCAAAGCATTTTCCCGTTGGCAGCAAGGGGTAACAGAACTAAACAGACAGCAGCAATCTTAGTAGTTTAGAAGCAGAGATAAAGTTTGGAAACAAAAGCAGCTTGGATTTGAAGGACAAAATTGTAGAGAAATAAATGATAGAGATGTAAGTCCCCAAATCTGAGTACAAAATCAAGGATACTTCATGAAATTCCACAGACAGTAGTACTTAAAGAGTTGCATAGAGACTATGATTTACATTGTACTGCAAAGAGTAGTGTTGAAGGACAGAGGGATCTTGGCAAACATTCTAGGCTTTTCATATTAAAAGCTAGTAAGGACAATGACCTAAGAATAGGGCAAAACTGAACTAAAATTGAATTTAAAAGGCTAAACCAAACCCCAACAGACTTAGGTGATATAAAGGCAGTCTGTCTGCTTCCTACAGTATGAAAACTTAACCCTTTTGGAAGAAGGTTGATATCATCTAGAACCTGTTCAATTTTTCTTCCACAGTGTCTGGCATTCAAGAAGATACTATGAAGCATGTTTTTAAAAGCAGAAAAAAAAATAGAACTAAAAAGTAGAACTAAATATCAAAAGTCAGAGGAACCACAGGCAATTTTGATGTTGAAATGAATAGTTCAAGGCTTTTAATTATACAATTTAAAAGGTTAAAGAAAGAAAAGAGAGAAAAAATTTTTTAGCAGAAACAAGGACACTGCTTATATTAAGTAATGAGCTCTAGGATGAACAATGCAAGAGGTCTTCAAAAAAGTACCAATCTCACATTTATAAGATATTCCTTCATACAACCTAAGGAGAAATTTAAAAATGACTTTTACTGTAAGATTGAATATTGTCCAGAAAACCAAGACGTGTTTAATGTCACTGTGCAGAAACACAAAAAAGGAGTTGTCTTTTTGGCAAGATGGCTGGCAGCAGAGTCAAATACTTGGTTCATTGCCACTGCATACTCACAACTAGACTGCAGCAGAACAAAGCCGGAAAACAGACATTTGCTGCACATGCTACAATTTCCAGAGAAGAGGTACCTGGGGAGCAAAAGGACAAATCAAATAAGCAGCCCATCTAGGTACGTCATAGTGCAGTGGCCCAGCAGAAAACAGCAGAATATAACTGGAAATGCCCAGGCACAGCAAACCTTCAGAGAATTGGGTGGGTCCAGTGGTAGAACCCAGGGATAGATATTGGTATAAGCCCAGTGAATTCCCTGACCAATTGTGGGTACAGAGTCACCCCTGGATGGTAGGTGCCCAGCCAACATCAGTGTAGACCTGGTGAGCTCTCTAAGACACACTCAACTGAAACTTCTAAGAGTTCAAGACAAAATAATAATATTGAAGTTGGCTAGGGAGAAGAAGCAGATAACCTATAATGAAACCCAAATCACGTTAACACTAGCCTTCTCTAAAGAAACACTACAGACAAGGAGCAATGGGGTGACATGATCATAATACTTAAAGACAAAAACTGTTAGCCAAGAATACTCTTTCCTGCAGGGCTCCCCTTCAGATATGAAGGAGAAATAAATATTCTCAGACAAGTAAACACTGAAGGAGTTTGCAAACACTAGACCTCCTCTTCCAAAAGATACTGAAAGGAACTCTTGTATCTAAACCAAAGAGAAGAACATACATAAAGAAGTGAACCAGAGAAAGATATAACCCCAAAATTAAGGACAAAATGGCAACAGCAGATTCTCATATGTCATTTATTACTCTAAATGTAAATTGACTGAATAAATTGGTTTCAATTAAAAGGAACAGAGTATCAGGTTGGATTAGGAAATAGAATCCAAGTTTCTATTGTCTCCAGGAAATGCACCTGAACTAACAGATATACATAGGCTCAAATAAAAGTTAGGAACACAATCCTACAAGCTAACAGGACACTGAAGGAAGGTATAGGCAGTCATACTTATATCCGATAAAATAGATTTTCAATTAAAAAAGGTAACAAGAGATGCGGTTGGATACTATGAATTGATTAAGGAATAATACATTCAGAAGACATTAACACTCATCAATGTATACTCACCAAACAAAAGACCATAAAAATACATAAGGCAAGTACTATCAAATCTGAAAAAAAAATTTTATATCAAATCTGAAAAAAATATATATTCATGATGGGGGGGCTTCAACCCCCATTGTCACTAATGGATAGCTCAAATAGACAGAAAATCAATAAGGATAAAATAGCCTTCAACAAAAAATTAGATCCCGTGTCACTGCACCTCCCAAAAAACAGAATTTACATTTTTCTCAAGTACACATAGGATATTCTGATTCCATGAATATAAGACAAGGATAACAAATTTATGTAGACTGAAATCACAGTATCTTTTTGATCATCTTTTCTTTTCTAAAAGTAGAAATCAACTAAAAAAAGAAAAGAAGGAAAACTTTCAATACATAGAGACTGAGACAACACACTATTGAATGACTACTGGGTTAATGAAGAAATAAAATAATACTTAGAACTGCATGAAAATTAGGACACAACCTTCCAGAAGTTATAGTACACAGCAAAATCAATGTTAAGAGGAAATTATATAGCAATACAGACCATGTAAAGAAAATAGGCAGTTCAAGTAAATGACCTTATTGCTCATCACAGGTAAACAGGAAAACAAGAACAAACAAAACCAATGTCAATAGAAGAAATGAAATAATACAAATTAGAGCAGAAATAAATTTAAAAAATCAAAAATATCACCAAATATTAATAAAACAAAAAACTGTTTCTGAAAATAAAATAAACTTCTAGCAAGGTTCAGAAAGGAAATAAAGGAAATAAAAGGGATTGGAAACTAAAGAGAAATAACAAGACATTGTGGAAATTCAGAGGGTAACAAGATATTGATATGAACATTAATATGCCCTTAAGTTCAATAATCTAAAAGTGATGGACAAATTCCTAGAATTTTACAACTATCCAAGACTGAATAGGGAAGAAATGGAAAACCCGAGAAGATCAAAGACCAATCATAAACAAGGAAGTTGAAACAGTACTAAAACTCTCCCAAGAAACTTTAGGACAAAATGGTTTCTCAAGTAAGTTATAGCAAATCCTCAAAGATGAGCTGCTACATATCCTTCTCAAAGTCTTTCAAAAAATTGAGAAAAGAGGGAAACTTTCAAAGATGTATTATGAGGCCAACATTAGTACAATACCAAACTAAACAAAGAACACACACACACACACATACACACACACAGGAAACTATTGACCAATTTCCCTGAAGAACACACACAAAAACATCTCCACAATGCTTTAAAAGGACTATACACCATGACCAAATGGCCTTTACAACAAGTAGTATACAAGGATGAGTTAACATCTGAAAATCAATCAACAAAATTTATCATTTCTATAAAAGAAAAGACAATAATCACATCACTGTATCACTAGATATCAAGAAAGCATTCAATGTAATTCAAAAGCCATTTATGAAAAGCCTCAAAAAACTGGGGATAAATGAAATATAATCAATTTAATAAAAGTTATACAAGACAAGTCCACAGCTAATATCATTCTCAATGCTGAAAACTGAAAGTTTTTCCACTAAGAGGCAATACGAGAGAAGGATATCCACTTTCACCACTATTATTCATCATAGTATTGGAATTCATTGCTAGGGCATAAGGAAAGAGAAGAATATAAAGGGAATCCAAATTGAAATAAAAGAAAAATTACCATTATTTACAGAGGATATATAGCCCTAAACACTACTGAAAAACTAACTAAAACAATCAAACAGTTCAGCAAAGTGGCAGGTTACAAAATCAGTTGCTTTCATATATGCAAGCAAGAAGGTAGAAGAGGAAGAAATTAAGAAAACAATCCTATTTTCAATTACACTCCCCAAAAGTAAATGCTTAGAAGTTAACTTAAGAAAGTGGGTAAAAGGCACATACAAAGAAAATTTTAAGACATTGTTCAAAGAAATCAAAGACAATGAAACAGAAAAACAGTCCCTGCTTATGGATTGGAAGAATTAACATAATCAAAATTGTCATCCTCCCCAAAGCTATATACAGATTCAATGCAACCCCAATAAAAGTTTCAATAGCATTCTTCAAAGAAATAGAACAAACATTACTGAAATTCATATGGAACCACAAAAGCCCCCAAATAGTCAAAGTTATACTGACAAAAAAGAGGAAAATGGCAGTATCTTACCTAGAGACTTCAAACTATACTACAAAGTTATAATAATCAAAGTAGTATGGTACTGGAACAAAAACAGACATACATACCAGTGCATAGAATTGAAAGATAAGAAATAAACCCATACCTATATGGCTAGTTAATCTATGACAAAGGAACCAAGAATATACAACTGGAGGAAAGAAAGTCTTTGCTCAATAAATGGTGTTGGGGTAATATACAACCACACGCAGAAGAAGAAACTAGACTACTATCTCACACTATACAAAAAAAATCAACTCAAAATGGGTAAGACGTATATATGACCTGAAACCATAAAAGATAGAAGAAAACAAAAGCAAAATACTCCATGACATGGAATTCAGAAATATCTTTGGGTGTTTGTCTCTAGCAGGAAGAAACAAAAAAGAATATAAACACTTGGACTATATCAAAGTAAAAAAGTTTCTGCACAGCAAAAGAAATCATTCTAAGACAAAAGCAAAATCCTGTTGAATGGAGAATGTATTTATAAACCAAACATCTGACAAGGGGCTGATATTAAAGATCTGCTAAGAACTCATACAATTCAACAAAAAGGAAACAAAGAGACTAATCAAAAAGTGGTCAAGGGAGCTAAATAGACACTTCATCAAAGAAGTGTCAAGGCCAAGAGGCACATGGAAAAATGTTCACCATCACTTAGGATCAGGGAAATGAAAATCAAACCCACAATGAGATATCAACTCACACCTGTGAAACTGTCAAAGAGCCCCAAAACAATAAATGCTAGTGAGGATACAGAGGGACACTTACTCTGTAGGAATGTACACTGATTGAGCCCCTATGGAAAACAGTATTGAGGTCTCTTAACAGTTCAAAAAGAGACATACCATACAATCCAGCAATTCTACTTCTAGATGAAACAAAAACACCAAATTGAAAGGAAACATGTACTCCCATGTTCTCTATAGCACTATTTACAATAGCTAAGATACAGAAACAACCTATGTGCCCAAATACAGCATTAGTGGATCAGGAAGATGTGGTATATATACAATGAAATACTACTCAGCAATCAAAATAACAAATCCTTGCCATTTGTGGTAACATGAATGGAATTAGAAAGAATTACACTAAGTGAATGAATCAGAAGAAGAAAGAAAAATACTGGATGGTAAAACATAGAGAAATTAAACAAAGGATCAGAAAAGCCAGACTGAGAACTAACTCTAGAAAGCTGACTATAGAACAGTGGCTACCAAAAGGAGAGTTGGCCAAGGGAGGGGAAGAAGTGAGACCAATATGGGGTAAGGGCACAATGAACGACATTGGTAGATTATGGGTGTTTTGGTTGTGGATGTGATATTATAATATCTGAAAGTGGAGATCCCATATTTCTAAAACACAGAAACATAAACCAAAGTTATCTCAAAACATTTTTTTCCCCACCAGATTCTTGACATCTCTTAAAGAATGGAAAGGAGGGGTCAATGAAAATTCTGCGTCTGAAAATATTAGAGAACTGAAATTAAAAATTTAATAGAAGGCTTCTATAGTAGCTGAGATAAAGCAGATCAGTACAGCATCCTACAACAATAGGGTAGTAAAAAAAGTAACGAGAGTCAAGTACAAGGAGAAAAATACAAAATATGCAGAAAAGTGTACTAGAGACATATGGAATA
Source organism: Uropsilus gracilis (assembly GCA_004024945.1). Taxonomy (NCBI): domain Eukaryota; kingdom Metazoa; phylum Chordata; class Mammalia; order Eulipotyphla; family Talpidae; genus Uropsilus; species Uropsilus gracilis. The sequence goes on from PVHY01013746.1 coordinate 11,649, forward strand.
CAGCAAAATGGTCTAACATACATGCAAGAGATTGAGAAATTTAAAAACGATGGGAAAATGGCCAAGAATTTTCATGTATTACTGAAAATAAATTTCACATATAAGAAGTTTATATGTAACAGACAGATACTCACTGCATTATAATCAAACTGCTTAAGACCAAACAGAAAGATATAAAGCACCCAAGGGCTAGAGAAAGATATAAAGCACCCAAGGGCTAGAGAAGGAAACATAAAAGGTTCCAAAGAGCAAGGATTAGATTGCTGGCTCACTTCTTAACAGAAACAAAGGCAACCAGAAGGGAAGGGAGACTTATTTTTGCAATGAGTAAAAACATTTTAAAAAGTCAATTCTATACCCAGCAAACCTATCCCTCAAAAACCTTTACCTATTTTCATGTTAACAAAAGTTCAGAGAATTTGCAGCTAGTATAAATGAACTACAGAGTAATTAAAATCTAGTATTTTACACTAAAGTACAAGAGTTCAAATTGAAGTGTGAAACTTTAGCAAGATATTAAAAACATCAGCAAAAAAGTGACAGACCTCTATCTGTTTAAATTCTCATTGCGGTGGAATCATTTCGTATAAAATGCAAATCCAAGTTAAACACACACACAAAATAGTAAAAGAAGGTAGAATTCTACAATCTAACATGATGCTGACACTTTAATTTTAACCAAAATAGAGTATAACAAAAAGGAAAGTTTGATTCTTGGAGTATGGAGTGAAAAGCAATTGGCACGTAAGAGTGAAAGGTATGGCTGATTGTACGGATATTAGGAAAGAAATTTTGTGGAGACGTGGGAGTCAGAAGTCATGGGCAACAGTGGTGCTGCAGCAGTTAGGAATCAAGATTATTTGTGGAAGAATTAAGAGCTAGAGGTGAAGAACGACAGTTGGATTTGGTGGGGGGGGGGGTGCGTGGACGTATAGAGATCACACGTCATGACTCACCAAAGTAGCGGTTGAAACTTGAGGGGCAGGGGGCGGTTGAGATTCCTGACCCACCAGGTCCTACCCGGCATGGACCCACCCCGCACGCGCAGCCTCTGTCGCTCCGCCCCGTCGGCCAGACCCCGCCCCGTCGAGCGCTTTGAATGTAGAGGCCCCTGGGCCGAGGGGACCAAATAGCCAGCGGCGCAGGGACCCCGCGGGCTGCAGGGGTTTCCAAGGCGCCCGCCTTCGCTCCCTCCCCTCAGGCGCTCTGGGCTGCGGGCCGGCGCCGCCTCCCAGGAAGATGGCGCTGCACTTCCAGGTCAGTGCGCCGTGCGCCGCGGGTCGCAGCTCCGCCGCCCCGGGAACGCGACGGAACGCTGGGGTCTGGAGGGTGAGGGTCGAGGATGGCGGCAGAGGCCGCGGCGTCGCGGGGCGGCGCTTCGGAGCCCCAGCCTCCTTTCCCGCCCGGGGACCCGGGGCACTGGCCTGGGCTGCACACCCCGAGCTGGGGCTGGGGCCGGGGCCGAGGAAAGCTGCCGGCACCCGCGGGGGGCGTCGGTGGCGAGCGGCAGCTGAGAAGGGGGGCTTTGGGCTGGCCGGGAGCGCGGCCCTCCGGGTGGGCTGATGTTGAGAGGTGCCTGGGTTTGAGTCTGCTTTCCCGGGCTCGGGATCCTGTCGCGGAGGGCAGCTTTGACGATGCCCGGGCAGGTGGGGATCTGGCTCCCGGCACCAGCCTGCCCAGCGAGTCGTCAGCCGCTGCACAGTTGGGTGGCTGCTCGAGAGGGGGCCTGGGCCAATCGGTGGATCGGTGGCAGCGGTTGGACTTTATTTGGCTGGAGTGGCAGGGGCTGTGTCTGTAGGGGGATGCGATGGAGGCAGGGCAGCAGCCTCATTGGCAGAGGAGTAGGGGGCCCGGCGCAGCGCGGAGACGATAATGATGGGACGTTGGCTGGAGGAAGAGGGTTCATTTTCGTTTTCTTTTCTATACTTGGGTCTTAGTGGCATAACGCGTCTATTCACTCAACAAAATTTATTGAGCCCCCTGAGGTTCCCGCCCCCAAACACTCTGACTACCCACAATGTAGCGAGTACTGTGCAAAGTTCTGATAAAAGGATTACATCGTTTTATTGCTCCATCCCTTGTCGAATTCACAGGTAATTCCAGTGCATATAAGAAACGATATGATAGCGTTAATCACAGGATATTAGTGAACGTTAAAAAGGAGCATTGGGCTGCAACGCGCCCAGCGAACGCACGTGTGTGTATGTGTGTGTGTGTGGGAGGGCAGGTATGAGATAGAACTGTACTTCCCAGTGAGATGCTTCAAGCTTCTTTGAGCTTTTAATTCATTCACTTAATTTATTGAATTTCTACTGATCTGGTCACTGAAGCTACAACTGTAGTGAAACTTTATGGCTCATTTTCACGGAACTTGGAGTTTAGTGGGTCATGAAAGAAGTGTGGACGTTAACCTGGTGAAGAGTGAGGGAAGGTTTTATAACCCAAAGGACGCGGTGAGCTAAGGCAAAAAATTGTGAAAGAACCAGCGCTGGAATTGTGGGAGAGCACACTGCAGGGTGTTTTCTCTGGCTGGAGCATAAAAGGGAAGGAAGCAGAATAGGATGAGGGATAGCCAGTTTCTCCATAAATGATACCGTTAAAATGTCACATTTTTGGGGTGGACTTCTGCCACTTTTTGGATCCACTGCCATCAAACTGATTGACTACAAAGGGTTTCTCCAGTCAGTTACTCCCGTTAGGTAATTGACTGCTCCAAGATAGACCAGGTGGTAGTGAGCCCTGCACATTACCTTTGGATTCCTTGCCATTTCTAAGGTCTCCAGGTAAAAATAATGTTATTTCTTTTCCTTTAGTAAATTTGTCCTCTGGGAAATTTTCACAGGAAGAATCTATAGGCAAGACTTAGGGATTGTAGACTGTAAATAGATAATCAGATGTTCATAATTCATAATTTTAAATGAGAGTCATTTAAAAAACTGTAATGGAATTTAGGGACACTTTCTGGTTTGGGAAGATGATGAGAAAACAGTAAAGCACAGTGGTGAAGTCATACTTAGAGTGATGAAAAACGCAACTGCTATCGAAAAAAAGTACCCATATTGGTTTTCTATGAATGTATTTCATAGCATCTGTGGACAGCTTCACAGTAGAATTGTATAAACAAATGGTCTGGTAATATTGACAGTTCAGCAGAGGAAAACTAAACTTCTCAGTTTGAATTCTTTTTAGCATATGAGCTCATAATATTACCTAATTCAAGGAGCATTTATTAGCAATGAAAAGCAGTACCTGGCATGTTGAATTTTCACATGATCATTGTAGATTTTCAGTCCCACAAGTAACTTGAGAGTTGTGCACTTATGTGCTTATATACATTTTATTTCTGAAAATTTGCCCAAGGTAACAATAACAACAGACCTCATAATTCATAATTCCATATTCTTTTATATCTGTGTCATACTCTCACCTAACCAGCAGGGTAACAGCAAGAAATAGTCATCAGGATGATAAGTGAAGAAGCAGATTTGTGTAAAGTGAGGTTAGGGCACTCACTGTTCACAGTCTTTTTCATATAATGATATACATTAAAAGAATGTTAGTTTTGTGGCTCATTAACAACAATGCTCAGGGCCAAAATTCAGACTGCCTGGAGAGTAGGGAACCTATATCCCCTTCACACTTATAAACCATTCAGGGTTCCTGAATTCAGGTTAGGCACTTGTGAGTTAGGGTATTCTGTCCCAAATTATCTGGGGAGGATTATCTGGATGTAGTTCATTGCGGGGATATGATTAGAGTGAGGAAAGGGCTGGCAACAAGTAAACTGCAGTCACTTTAGATAGAACAGAGGGACCTATGAGAATCAAGCAACAATATTATACAAAAATTTAGGGATTCCAATTGGTTGATGTTATTTTTTTTGCTCTCAGAGTTTTTCCCAGGAGCAGGGACTCTAGCCACACTTATTAATACCCATCCAGGCTACCTGATTTTATCTAGACATGATTGTGAACTTTTATATCTAAACAGTATGGTAACATGATGAAAAAGAAATTTAGGATCATCCTAGTAGTATGCACTTGAATGGAAGAAACTACTGATGACAGACAATAGTATATTTTCTAATTATCAGAAACTGAAGAGATTATTTCCTCAAATTTTATTGTAGATCTACAAAGCTTTTGTTGTCCTTGGAACATGTTACTTGGCAGTTTGAGAATTGCAAATCAGGGAAATCCTACTCAACAGTCAATTTCTGGAGTCTTTATTGGAACTTCATTAAGTAGGCAAACTTAATGTGTGACAGGCACTGATTAAGTTCTCTCATCTTTTCTATCTTAGTTTTCATAGTTATTTTGGGAGGTAGGCATACTACCTTCAGTTTCAAAAGTGAAGTTTTTAAAGACTAAATAATTTGCTTGAGATCACTTAGTAAGTTAATGGCATATTTCAGAGTTTTTGTACTCATTTGCAAAGTAATCCCTAATGAAAATCACAACATTAGAGGCCACAGGTGGAAAATACTTTTTAAAAAGTTGCACAACTATTTGTAAATATCATGTAGAGGCATTGTTTTTATTTGGAAAAGAATTAGTAAGACTCTATGGCAAATTAGATGTATGCCTGAATTAGTCATATTGCTAGATTTGAAGACACAGTTCACAAGACTTTACTCATTTCTGACATCAAATGCATTTTTGGAGATTTCTCAAAACTATCCTCCGACTTGATAGTTTATCAGAAGAACCTCCAGAGTTCACTGAAAGCTATCATGCTCATGATTACAGTTTTTTGTTTTTGTTTTTTTTAATCAGGAAAGTAAAGAAATTCAAATTGATTAGAAGAAGAGATACATAGGACAGAATCTGGGCGGATCCTAAAACAAAGCTTTTGTTGTCTTCGGAACATGTTACTTCTCCAGCCTATACTGGCACTTTGAGAATTGTAAATCAGGGAAGCCTGCTTACAAGCTTCAATTTCTGGAGTTTTAATTGGAACTTCATTAAGTAGGCATGCTTGACTGATTAGTAACCCATGTAATTAATTTTAATCTTTCTCTTGGACTGAAAGTGTGGAATCCGGGTTCCCCACCCTCAAACACATGGTTAGTCTTTCTTGGTGTGGTCATTCCCTTACCCTGAACCAAACTATTCTTAGGTATGAAACTGATGCCCCCCCCCCCCCATGACTAAGGGCAAAGGCTACACTTTCTTTTGGAATAAAACAAATTATACAGTAGGAACTAAGAACAGCAAGTAAAGATAGCATCAATAGTGTAAATCTAGATTTTGATTTAGACCCGAGAAACAACTGAAAACATAGGGATATTTAACATGGAAATCAGTGGAAAAGATGTCTGATATTTTGATGTTTTTTACTTTCTTTCTGGATTTCCAAAAAAAAGACATTTGCAGATAAATGCAAAGGTGGTGAACAGACATAGCTGATAGTATGGACTCTAAGACATCACCTGATGACTGAAGTAAAGGGTGTCAGGATGATGGGATGTTCAGGAGACATGTGCTTGGACCCATTTACTCTTTGTTTGATCTTGAACAACTTACATATCTGATCTCTAAGTCTTAATATCTTGTGTGTTTTCATTTTTATTTTTTTCTCTATTTGTGTCTATACTCTCTATATGTGTCCTGTACTTTGCAGGAGTACTTTTGAGGACGGGTTTGAAAAAAAAAAAAAAACTTTTATAAACACTCAAGCAAATATTTTCCAGTTTATTGTAGAAGAAAGAGTTCCAAGAAACCCAGGAATAAATATTTGGGTCTGTGCAGGGAAAGGTAATAAAGAGAGGAAGTAGCAGATTTTGTGGGAATCAAATAGCTCCAAGATGAAGATACTTAAATATCTGGAATAAATGGAAAGAAGCTTAATTCCAGGAGTCTAGAAGGATACAGAAAAGCAAATGAAAAAACTTTTAAACTCAAAGGAATTGACCTTTAGTGGTTCATCTATATATGTTTTTCCCCTCAGAACTAAAGCCTTCACTCTTTTTCCATCTTTATTCAGGTGTAATTTATACAATAAACTACATGTATGGAAACTGTGCGGTTGAATTGTGACATGTGCATGTGTATGTATATACCTATGTATATACCATCACTCTATTCAAAATAGTGATTGTATGTTATTCTTCCAATGTTTCCTTGTGCTGCTTTGGTGTTTCCCATACCATTCTCCTCTGCCCCTCCCCAGCCAGAAACTGCTGATTTGATTTCTGTTATAAAACCATACAATATATACTTGTCTGACTACTTTTGCTTACCATTTAGATGTTGATAGTATATGTGTGGGAATTACTATTTAGAGAGGTGTCACATTAATTAGGATATGGAGCATGGTACTTGGAAAGACAAGAAATGAGTCCAGAAATTAAAAAAAAAAAGTCCAGAGTAATTTGGAAGACCTTCACTTGAACAGTAGGCAGAATTATGTCATTGTCTCCTGGGCTGTAGAAGACAGGGACTGTCCACTTATATTTGATAGTTGCTCTATGGGAGTTGGGTGATATTGGGTACTCTTGATTCTACCTATTAGTCCTTTACAAGGGTTTCTAATATTGGATCTTTTAGAAACTTTAGTGAGTCTGATTTGTCAAAAAATTGAGAAGTGATCCATTTCTCATGTTAAACCATAATTTCATAGTTTTCTATAGAAAACTGAGATGCAAATTTATTGTGAAAAATAAAGTCTTTTTAGAGGCAGATTCAAATGCTAATCATAAGATTGCTTGGTCAGTTTGTAATTACTGCTTTGTGATTATTACTGTTTTAAATGTGTAGATAATGTTCTCCTGCCAGAGTAGGAGTATTTGTGGTTGTATATGACTTAATGTGCCAGGCATGTGTGTAATTGTTACTGTCATAGTGAAAGAATAACTTGATTTTCACCCCTTGCATCAGTATTTCATCAGAGGAAGTGCAAACTTTTCTCTTTTTATCTTGCATTACATTTGTTAATAATTTAAAATATCACAGGGGGAAAGGGGAAAAAGGGGATGCAGTGGGGAATAAGGGATACAATACAACCATGCAAATATCACCAAAGTTGTATAATCATAATTACAAAATAAAAATATTTAATAAAAATAATTTAAAATATAATTGGAGCAAAAAGTGTTATTGGTAAAATTGTAGACTTAAATAGTATTTAAATACACTCAATACTTGTTCTTTGTTGAGTTGTTTTTTTTTTAACTCATAGCAAAACAGAATTTCTAGAACTTTTCCATAATCTTCCCAGCTGAATTTACTTAAGTACTGAAATCAGGTTAAAAATAGGCAGAAGCCTCTAACCAACAAGCCATAGGTCCACATCACCCACGCATAGCAGTTACCAGACAAAAGCAGTTTAAACAACAGGGTTTTATTAACAAGGGAAATTAACTAGGAAAACAAAAAGTTTTTAAAGCTTCAAGTGGCCAGTCATTTTACTCAGTTACTATTTTCAGTCTTAAAGGTTTTAAAGACCTATCTAAGATGGTGTTCTTTTGCCTCTTTAAAATGGAGGCAGGCACTTTGCAAAGTCCAGTACTTCTCCAGCATCTTCTCTTTGCTTCTTCTCCAGTGCTCTGCTTCTCCAAGGCTCTTCAAACTTTTTTTTACAAAATGGTAATCCCAAATCAGCTTTCCAAATATGCTGCCTTGCTGCAACTCCATGTCCTTCTATACCAGGCCTGCCTTTGGTGGTGTCTGGCTAAATCCAAACCTTCAGCTGCCCCTGGTGACCCCCGGCCTGCCACTCTGGCATTCAGCATTACACCAGCTATGTTCCTGCTGGCCACTTTCCCACCATGTGGCTCTTTGCCACTACCAGCTTACTCTTTCAGGGGGTTTCCCCTGGCCAGGCCATATGGGCCAGTTCTCTCAGTCTGCCATTCTCATCTTTTTCTCTGCTTCTTCCTCTTATTCCCCCTTTTCCCGCTTCTTGAGTCTTTCAGACTCTGCCCACTAGGGTATTTTGGCACCAATACAGTTTTCAACTGCATCACTACCATGTATCAGTACCATTGAATTGCTTAATATTAATATTATTATCCTTGTGTTGTAAGAAACTACTACATAGAGGGTGGGTTAAGGTAAGAGAAATTGATTCTTTCACAGTTCTGGGGACCAGAACCTGAAACTAATGTGCCAGCAAGGTTGTTTCCTTCTGGAGGCCTGGGGGGACAAACTATTCCATGTCCTTTCTCCTGGTGAACCTTGGCACCTGTGACTTGGAGAAGCTTCGTTCTGGTGTCTATCTCTCTTCACATGACTTTCCTCTTTTGTATCTCTGTATCTGCATCTCAGATGTCCCTACCTTTTCTTTTATGAGTCATTGGATTGAGGGCCCACCCTGAACAATGAGGTAGACACTGTTTTTATTCTTAATTTTGTTTTTGAATAGATCCTTGTCACTATTTCTAGCCTAGATCTTTTTGCACTCAGACTCTACTTCAAAGACTCTTTGATTTAGATGAATTTATGACAGCAAGATCAACTTTTGGGCATTATCACTTCTAAAATTCAACCCTTTAAATTTATTAGGTAAAGGAAACAACTTCTGAGGTTGATCAAGAGTCAGGATAGGGGAAAAGGCTTTTTTTTTTTTTTCATTTTTGGCTTTATATTTCTTACCCTTGGAAGAAGTAGGGAATTCCTCTGCTTTCATAAACCTTAAGTTTGTTATGGATTTTATTATGATGAGTAGTATACAGTAGTACTCTAAGGGCTTGTTAGACTAATGTAGGTAGGGAAATGTGGTTCATTTGTGGTCTTTAATCTTAATTTGTACACTGAAATCTTTCTTTTGTTTATTTTCACATCTAGCATAAAGTTCCCAAGTTTGGGGTGTTGAGCTCTGATGTGGACAGGAAAGTGGAAAGCACCCTAAAGCAGCCAGCAAAGAGAAAGGAGTGAAAAGAGAAAAGCTAGAGGAGGTCTCATTTCCATGTTTCTTGTGTATTTCTATTAGGTAAAGGGGGATGGTGGTATTTATACTAGTGTAGCCATATGGCAGCCACATAAAGTTTAGGCTAGATAGGACAAAAAATACCATTTCTTGTGTAATATTTCATTGTTTTCACATGTTTACTTGACATTACAATCTGTGTCTCTCTTTTTTTTTTGTCCTTTGTCCTCCAAAGAGTAATTTTCTAATTTAAGTTTTAAAAGAAGTAATTTGTTTTAGCAAGATACCTTTAACAAAAATACTTTGTAGCTGTAACATATCTCTAGTTATTACATGGCCAGAAATAATACGGGGTCAAGTCCTAGTTCTTGAAAATCATGACATAATTTGCTGCAGCACTGTAAATCACTGTCCAGAAGCATACTTTTATGATTGTTATTTATTTGTAGATGGAGCCTTTAAAGTTCTTACAATTTGAGCAAGACGGTAAATTGGTGTCCCTGCAGCTTACTCATGATCATACCCCTCCCTTGCTCCCATTCCATTCCTCTCTCTGGCTTCCTTGGGCATTTTCCCCTTGTTTGTTTACCAGGTAGGCTGACCTTTTAGTGCCTTGAAATGGTTAGACTCTTTCCTGGGGTTCTGTAAATGTTATTTCTTTGCCTGAATTGCTGTCTAGTCTTTTTAAAAAAAATCTGGCTCACCCTTTCAGATCAACAAAGTTGTTACTTAGTTAGGCAAGTTTTTTCCAACTTCTTGGATTAAGCAAGTCTTCCTCTTTATATGCTGCTATTTTTCCATCACCGAACTGTCAACTTACAATTAAATAATTTGGAGGTAGGAGATAGGCCTGTTTTGTTCACTACTATGCCCCCTAGTAAGTAGTGGTAGCTCAGTAAATTTTTAAAAATTTATTTTTATTTTTCATACGGATTTATTCATATATGCATTGTTAAGACCCTTCATTTTCCCCTTTCTCTCACTCCCCCTCCAATATCTCCCACCTCCCTTTCGTTTCAAGTCATTAGTGTTTGGCCCGTTGAGATTTTCTCTTTATTGGTGCAATGTCTTTTTCCTGGGTGGTGACCTGCTCTCCTGGGACTTTGTGGCCCATGCTGCTTCAATTTCCATGGATGTCTTAGCAGCGAGTATTTGTTCTAATCATGTGTGAACCCTCGTAGGTCAGTTGAGGTTCAGTTGCATCACCCTTTGCTCTTGTCTCCTCTGTTGCAAAGCTTTCTAGGATGGAGGTGAATCTCCTATTCTCCAGGCCTGTGTGATCACAGGGATTCATGACACCTCATTCATATTGGTTTTCTCCTCTGTTCCAGAATTTTTTCCGTGTTATTGTTTCCAGTCCTTATGTTTCTGGCATCAGAGGCTGGACTCCAACATCCAGCCCTTTGTGGTAGAGAGGTTCTTTAATGGAGGCCAGTTCCATTCAATGGTAGGCCCAGTTCCACTCCTCTCCCTCTGCAGTTGTTCTGTGGCCATGTCTCTGTTTTTTAATGTCCTCCTTTTCAGGAAATGGAGTGTTTTGTTGCTGTTGAACACATTCTGAATAAGGGGTTTGCTTCTGTGCCCCCAAAGTCACTGTAGATGTAGTTCCGTGGTCGGTCATCATTTCAATGGGCTTTAAAGTTTGGGAACTTGTTCCAGTCATTTTCATTTTTGGTCTCACCCAGGTGTCAGATGCATCCAGGGCCTTTATTCTTCAATAACTGCAGCAGAATAAGTGGATATTCTGGTTCTGTTCTGAATTGTTAGAAGTGGGATTAACTGGTGGGGACCCCACCACACCCCACCCCCTGCCTGCCAAGGCATGGCAGGGGCTCCAGCCCTGTCCCCCAGGCTCTAGGAACAAAGGCATGGTTTCCCAGCCTGCCTCCTGGTTCCTGTGGTTAGTAGAGCAGTAAATATTGAATTGATGAATATAGGAGTATTTGTATCCCTTGTTTCCGTGACTTATATATCTACTTGTTTTTCCCACCCAAGTAAAATTAAATTTTTTTCTCTTCTTAAGAGTTTGACCGAATTGGAAGTATTATGTACTCATCTGTACATAGGGACTGATCTTACACAAAGAATAGAGGCTGAGAAAGCACTCCTGGAACTTATTGACAGCCCAGAATGTCTCAGCAAGTGTCAACTTTTATTAGAACAAGGAACAGTAAGTATTTGTTAACAGTGATTAACCATGAAAGATCAGTAGATATATGTCAGTGTTAATGAACTTGTGTAAGTTAGCAATGATACCTGGTAGGTCTGTTTACTATAGTTTATTTTACTGTCAAAGAGATTAATGAGGGAAAGAATTAGAAAGCCTGGAAAGCGAATTTAGGGGAGAGTTCAAAAAGTAGAATAGGGATGAATTGACATAGTTTCTTGATTCTTCTTAGTCCCTATTTATTTCTTTTATCAGTAGACAAAAGTTTCATATTTTTAGAAAGTGAACTAATAGCTTTTCTGAAAACATAGGTGGAGAGGCAGGTTGTATGTAACTCTGAAAGATGAGAGAATGATTGAGAGAAATGCTGGCTGAATGCTGCCTGCCTCCTTTCCAGAGATTCACAGCCCATCATTCAGTACTAATTTAACAGATGCTTAAATGTAAAACCAGGTGCTGCAGTACTAACTACTTTTTTTTATACATGTGCACTAAAGGTAACATATATATATATATATATAGTTGCGTTAAGGAGACATAGATATGTTAGTAAGGAATTAGGGAATGATTTAGTAAAGCATTACAGTAAGAAGACTATACTCTAGAGCAGAGATGGGCAAATTTTTTCTCTAACAGGTCACATAAATATTTTAGATGTTTTGGGCTAAGAGGAAATAAGTGAAGATTATTTTGTAACTACGTCTATAAGGGGAAAAATAACTTTTGGCGAAGTTTTGTTGAAATGTAGTAATTGAGTACAGTTTTTCATTTTTTTTTTGTGATAAGGTATACCAATGAAAAAGGTGGATTTTTTTTTTTGGAATTAACATTTTGCTAATTTGGGCAAAATTAATATTTCCTAACGTTCCTAATGATTACAAATGTTCATATGTTAATATTGATCCATGATTTGGTTTTGCCTATTTCACCTTTGAAAGTGTCTTTTCACATAGGTGCTACCAAATATTGACATGACTCCATGAGCATCAGATTTTATTTAAGCATATTCGTCACTTAGAAGGCATTTGCAGAATTCTATAAAAACGTTCATATTTGCTTTTTGGACCATTACATTACAGCTTAATCCCTTCCAATTGATGGTTAGGTGGCAGTTCCTCAGTTGCTCAGTTAAATGAATTTTGTAGTATGGGAATTTACTTTTTATTTGCATTAAAGTCTGAAAAATGCTATAGTTTGAATATAGGATCTAGTTATATGTCTTAACTTTTGATAGTATGGGAAGTATATGAAACAGTTTTATATTGCTTGTGATTCAGATAATATTTGTTGTTCCTGAGATTATGGCTTTTGCCTTTGAGACAAGTTTGTAACTTGAGGTTGCTTTCATTATGAGACAGCAAATTTGCGTAAAACTAATTCCCATATCCATTATTGTTTAATAGTGTTGATGTAGAGTGATTCTTCTCATTCAGAAAAGCTTATTCTCAGCCCTGAACTAAAAAAAAAAAAAAATTGCAGCAGTAAATCTTTACCACTGAGCTATTGAACTACTTTGTGGTGAGCAAATGAGGATTTTTAGCTTCTGTTTCTGATAGAGTCCTGTGACTATATTCCACTGTTAACACCACTGCTTCATTAACACATGATGATTCAAATTGTAATACAAAGTATCTAATGATGAATAATAAATGCAATCTATTGCAAGTTTTATGCATTTCTTTAATAAACTCTTTAATATATTTTTGCCATCACTTGTGATACATCTTAGCAGATACTACTTCAGATTGTACAGAATTGTATTTTATCAGTTTCGTTGAAAATACTTTGGTCTGTAGTTTCACACTTACTCTTCTTCATGGAGGTTAATTTTCTAGTTACATGAGACTTAACAGTGACTTCTGGAATAAATAGTTTAATAATGTGAACAGTTCTACTAACGTCTGTCAGTTCATCAGGAATCATTTGTCCTGTTTTAAATTATTTTTCATCTTACTTTAATGTCTTTAACTGAGCATTTTCTTACGGAAAAGCTAGTAGTGTGAAGTTTATTTTGTCTGCATGTATAGCCTTGACTGCTGTAAAGTAACGGTGATTCAATTACCTTACTGTTGTTTTAAGTAACTTTTCTTGCTTGGCTAACAAATGAGTCACTAATAAATTTAACTTTGGTTTGCAACTTTATTTTTTATTTTTTTGTGAAGAAATTCTGCTGTGATAAGATAGTCTGGTTAAAATTTTCTATTTTTTTTTGTCAATTTCTTGTGAGTTAGGAATATTGTCAGAAGTTTTTATTCTGACATTGTCAACATATTTTGTATTCTTCTAGGACAACCACAGCAATATTGCATAAAAAGCACACTCCTGTGAAGTCTAGTTTAGTAACAGTAATGCACATTCCACTGTACTTTAAATGTAAAATATTTGAAGTTCACTTTTATTTTTTCTTGTTTTGACCTGATACACTGGTAATAATAAATGGCACATGCCATGTCATGACAGTAGCCATGGGCACTGTAGGTGCCAAGGAATTAAATCTCCATTGCTGCAATTCATAGTGCATTGAGCAGTAGTAGGAGACAATGAGTGACAATATGATCTCTGTTTACCTTTTCACCTCTGTTGTTACAGCGTGAAAGCAACCTTTGATAATATTAAATGAGTTGAGTGTGGCTATGTACTAGTAAACTTTATGGCCTCTGAAATTTGATTTTCCTATACCACTATATATACATATTTTTTTTCCTCAATAGTTTAAAATCTCAAGCTCAGTAGTTTAAAATAGTAAAACCATTCATAAGTCAAAGATCTTCCCCCCTCTCCTCCACCTCCAAAAAGTCAAGCCTTAGTTTGCTTACCTCTAGCCTAGAGGAAAAAAGGACTATTTTTACAAGAAATTGCTGGGGGTATACTGAGCAACTTGGCTGAATTTTGAATGCAAAGGCACATTATTAAGACAGTTATGGCTAGAGAATACAGTCAGACTTTGATCTGAAAGAATGAGGAGCTCAGGGTAGGAAAGTCATAGAAAGGAACTGAAAGACCCTTGTAGTAAAGGGACAGTGAAGAATGGATGTAGATGAATATGAGGAGATAATCAGAGATAAGAGCATGTGGAATTATGTAGACATGATGAGAGTATTTTATTCCAACTTGATATTAATCACTTGTTTTTTTCCTCATGTGTTTACTCTTGTTTGAGGATATTCCCTATGTCTTCCTCAACTACTTCCTCAACCTTTATGAGGGATTACAGGCATATACATATGGGTGTTGTGTATTTTAGCCATTGGAAATCTGGCAACTTGGAAAACCAGGAAAGTTCCCATTGCTGTTTAGGAAAAGTTCCAATTATAGTTCCTATTATAGTGTTAGATTATTTTAATTTCATTTGTGATGAATTAAATTTGTTGTTCTTTCTAGACATCCTATGCTCAACTCCTTGCAGCAACATGTCTTTCAAAACTTGTTGGCCGAGTCAGTCCTTTGCCAATTGAACAAAGGATAGATATCAGTAAGTGTTTCTTATGCTTTTTATCAAGTTGTTCTTTAAAAATAAATTTTTCCTCTCAAATATGTTAAACTGTTACTAGGTATGCAAATTATTTGATTCTGTCATTTTTTAAAGATGCGCAATCATATCTTCTTTACCAATTTAGTGATGAGCAATGATGTATTATGCTACAATGTATAGTCAAAAAAGCATTTGTTTAGCTCATCAATAAATAGGTAGCATTTTATTTTGTGTAATGTTTACTAATTTTTGCTTTATCACATTGTGTTTTATGAACTTGTGAGGTAGGCACTACTGCTAATCCTCATTTTACAAATGAGGAAATTAGATTTAATAGACTCTCTAATGTGCCAAAGATCACCAAACAAGGAAGAGGTAGAACTTTGGTTCAAACTCATACAGTCTTTGTGGAATCCACGCTGGAAAGAAGTCAACTCTCTAGTATTTCCCAGGATGTTTATATCAAAATCATTTGGGATTCATGTAAAATCGAAAGCAGGTTCCTTCTTTTTGGGAAGTTCATGTATGGATGAATGAAGAGTGCTTGGAACTGATTCCATAAAGTAGCAATATATTTTTCAGATACAGTATAATTTAAGAGTGTGTATGAATGTGTGTTCATGTGAGTTTGCTTTTCATGTTGACAAATGAGTTTTCATATGGCCAATGCTCTAATAATTGAGATAAGGGATTTTTTTGTCTTTGTTCATGTTAGAAAAAGACTTGATCATTTCTGCTCTCCATCCTCAAGGTTCATATGATTCATTTTTTTGTATCAGATTAGAGTTTTGTTGTTGTTGTTGTTGAAAGAGGCATATTCATTAAAAAAGACAGATAGGAAATAGAGGGGATAGAAAAACAGGAGTTCCTGGAGGGTCCTGGGAGGGATAGATAGTCAAAATTAGAATGTATTATGTATACTGTATCTTTAAGCTCAATTTTTTAATTGTCAAATGACACAATGATGTGTCATTTGCCTCTTGTATTTGAATAGTTCTCTAAGCAACTAGAGTCACAGGTACTGCAGAATACAGATATATCCTTGCGCATGATAATCCTTATATGTTTATGAAAGCAAAAAGAAATTTACAGTTTTAAAAATAGGAGCTCAAACAATATAAACTCAAGTCAGAAAATGTTCTGATTTCTTTTATTTGACTTTTATTTATGCACACATATTTTATGCACACACATTTTAGATAGACTTTTTTTAGGTTTGCAACAGAATTTAGAGGGAGAGAGATTCATATTGTTCTGCCCTCATATGTTCATAGTCCTCTCCACTATCAGCATCCTGCACCAGAGTGATACTTTTGTTAAAATCCTGTATTGACACGTCTTCATTATAAAAAAGCCAGAGTTTATAGTAGGATTCACTCTTGGTGTTGTTCAGTCCATGGGCTTGGAGAAACATACAATTACATGCATTCCCATTATACCAATATACAGAATAGTTTTGCTGCCCTAAAATTCCTCTGTTCATCATGCACTTCCCTCAGTCTCTAGAAATCATTGTTCTTACTGTTTTTATAGTTTTGCCTTTTTTGAAATGTCACTTAGTTCAGTTCATGCGATGTGTAGTCTGATTGACTTTTTTATGTAGAGTAATGAGTATTTAAAATTCTTCCGTATTTTTTATAACCTGGTAGCTCATTTCTTTTTTAGCACTGAATGATATGCTATGGCCTGGATACAACCCAGCTTTTCACTCATTCATCTACTGAAAAACATCTTGATAACTTCTAAGTTTTAGTGATTATGAATGAAACTGCTATAAAGAAGGTTTTTGTGTATACATAAATTTTTCAACTGTTTGGGTAAAAAACAGAGTGATTGCTGGATTATGTGTAAGCATATATTTGGATTTGTAAGAAATGGTAAAATTGTCTTCCAACATAACTATCATTTTGCAGTCTTGTCTGTAACGAATAAGAGTTCCTATTTTCCACATTCTTTTCAGTTTTCAAATTTTCCACATTACCAATTTTATGTCCTCAATGTTTTTGTTTTTGGACATTTTACTATGTGTTTATTAGTATCTTACTCTGTTAATTTGTACTTTCTGATGACATATGATGTTGAACAACTTTTTATATGCTTATTTGCAATACATAGCTCCTTTGGTGAGGATGTCTGCTTAGGTTTTAAAAATAATGTTATTTTCTCATTGAATTTTATGAGTGCTTATTTATCAGATAATCTTTTGCAAGACACTTTTTTTCTCCCAGCCTTTGATTTTCTTCTCTTTCTTTTGACATAGTCTCTCCTGGAACAGAAATTTTTTAATTTTAATGAAGTGAAATTTATGAACTGTTTTTCCTGGATTATACCTTTGCCATGTGTAAATGGTTATTAACAAACCCAGTGTCCTCTAGGAGTTAGTTTTGTACTTTACATTTAGATTTGTGATCTATTTTGTTATTTTTTTGTGTAAAAGTATAAGGTTGGTGTCTAGATTCATTCTTTTGCATGTGTCTATCTTTGCTTTATTTTATGTCCTTTACTCCCTTGTCCAAGATCACTTGGATATATTTGTGTAGGTCTTTCTGGATTCTTCGTTCTGTTCTGTTTATCTGTTTGTTTGTTCTCTCACCAATACCACATTGTCTTGATTACTGTCACATTATAAGTCTTGAAGTTGAGTAGTGTCAGACCTCCAACTTTTGTTTTCCGTTAGTATTGTTTTTTGCTAATCTGGGTCTTTTGCTTCTCTACATAAACTATAGAATCAGCATGTCAGTATCCACAAAATAATTTGCTGGGATTTGATTGGAATCAGCTTTGAATCTGGAGATCAATTTGGAAAGCACTGACATCTTGGCAGCAATGCATCTTCCCAGTCATGAACATGGCATATCTCTCCATTTACTTAGCTCTTTGTTTCCATTCATTAGCTGTAACTTTTTTGTGATCTTCTTTATAAAGTGAAAGAAGTTCCCCTCTGTTCCCAGTTTGCTGAAGAGTATTTATGGATAAAAGTTTCTTATGGAGTTTTATGGACTTCATGGACAAAATGGATGTTTGACACCCCTCATTAAAATTAAAATTAAAATTAAAATTAAATCAATGTTTTAATTTTGTTTTTTTCCCACCACCACCATCCCTTCTATCCTCTTGATCATTTTTCCCTTCTCCCGGCCTTATAACCTTAGAAATCTCATTTCATTTATTAGTATCCTCTAATATGTGTTTTACTTTGGTGAATCATCCATGAGTAAAATCCAATATGTGTCTTTGGCATTCTGATTTGCTTTATGGTAAGAAATTCCTTTACACTACTTCCATTTTGCATTATTTCATCTTTATGATTGAATCATATTCTGTTGTGTGGTTATAACATGAAATTTTAATCCAATCAGCCCTCTATGAGAGGGCACACAGGTTGTTTCTGTCTCCTTTGCATTGTAAATAATGCTGCAAAAAACATCATAAAGCATATGAATTTTCAAGTTGGTGGTCTTAAATTCTTTATATTGATAGAAGCTCAAGACTGGTATTGCTGGTGTTGGGTCACATGGTATTTCCATCTTTACTGCATCATTTGCATTCCTGTCAGTCAACAGTGTAATAAAGTCAGCAGTGTAATAAAGTTACTTGTTCTCTAATTCCTTTCTATTGTTCTCTAATTCCTTTCCATTACTTGTTGATAGGGGTCCTTTTAGAATGCACCATTTTTATGGATATGATTTGATATTTCCTTATGTTTTTCATTTGCATCTCATTGAATTTATTTTTGTTGGAATTATTGATTAAATTTTTCCATGAATCTGGAAATACTCTGATAATTAATTGTTTTAGATAGATCAGCTGTACATTTATTACGTGTGTTGGTTTTTATTGTTGAATTGTATATATGTTTTTTATATATTTAGTTATTAATGTCTTTTTGGCTATCTAATGTGTAAATTTTTTCTCTCATTTAGTGGGATGTCTTTTTAATCATCTTATACTTTCTTTCAGTTTATAAGACTTTTTTAACTTGAGGTAATTGCAGTTGTTCATTTGTCATAGAGGTTTAGTCTCAAAAACTTATCATTGATGTGATGAACATACCACAAATATTTTTTCTATATATTTTGTTTTTGTATGTCTTGTATCTAAATCTCGATCCCTTTGCAGTTTACTTTTGTACAGTTTACTTTTGAAAACAATCCAACTTCATTCTTTTACATGTGACCTTCTAGTTTTCCCAGCACCATTTGTTGAAGAGACTTTCCTTTTACCATTGCATGATCATGTGTGTTTTAGCACTTTCTTTTCTTTTGTCCCATCCCCCCCACACTTTATCACATCTTAAATACTGACATGTATGTGGATTTATTTTTGGCCTGCAGTTCTATTTCTTTTATCCATATGTTTATTTTTATGTTTTATGTATAATTTAAAGTTAGCTAATGTAATTCATGCATCTCTCTCCTATTATACAAGGGTTGTTCTTGCCATTTGAAACCTTTAATATCTCTGTATATTTTCAATATTACATTCCTATTCTTTGAAGAATATTGTTGGCATTTTGGGGTGGATTATATTGAATTCTTCCTATTCATGAATATGGAATGTCTTTCCTTCTCCTTATATTATTATCTAACTGATTTAAAAGTGTTTTGTGGGTTTTGTTGCATAGTTTTTTTCATCTCTTTTGCTATGTTACTTCTGAAGTATTTTTTTTAAAGTGATTATGAATGGAATTACTTTAATTTCTTACTGTTCATTGTTTATATATAAAAATGCTTTTGATTATTGTATTTTGATTTTATTGTCTACCATTTTGCTATATTTGTTGTTTCTTAAAACTTTTTGATGGGTGTTTGAGGTTTTCTGTGTATACTGTATTGTATGCAAATAGTGACAGTTTCACTACTTTTGTAACTTGAATTCCCTATCCTTGGTTGTTATCTGATTAATAAAAACCTTTAACTAAATTGAACAAGAGTGGGAACATCCTTACCTTGTTTCCTGTTTTAGGAGGAAAACTCAGTTTTTCGCCATTAAATATTATACTGACTATTAGTTTATGATATTTATTGCTTTTATTATAGTGAAGTGGATTTTTTCTATTCCCATCTTGTATAAAGTTTGTATAATAATTTGGTAAAAAATCTTACTGAATGTTATCTAAATGTATTGATATTTTCACATGCATTTATTTTTTTTTTGTTGATACAATGTATTATATTGATTGATTTTTATAAATCATCCTGTATCCCTGGGGTAAGTCCCACTTTATCATAATGTATAATTTTGTGACATCCTTCTGAATTGAATTCGTTGGTATTTTGTTGATGACTTTTCTATTTTCATCATCAATGAAATTTTCTTTTGCTGTCTTTACCTGGTTTTGGTATTAGAATAATGTTGGCATTAATAAAAAAAATGCATTAGGGGATGTTCTGTCTTTTTGGATTTTTAGAAATAAACTGAGCAAGATGGACATAAGTCCTCTTTTAAAAATTTCACAAAGAAGTCTAACAAGATAGTGACAGAGTGAAGTGGATTGACTTACCTCCTATATATAAACACAAGTAGATTGCAGGAAAACAAAGACAAAAACAACCCTGAAAGGAAAATAGAGAACCACAACATGTACCAGCAACAGTGTTTTCACAGAAATGGGTACAAAAGCCTTTAAGTGAATTCTATTTGCAGTGGTACTGGTGCAGTACAGTTTATAAGAGGGAGGGGTAACTGCTGTACATGGCAGTTATTAACTCAGGCATATACTTGCATTGGGGAATCCTGAAACTTGGAACTCCACTGGTTAAGGGGATACAGAAGTTGACAACCAAAATGAAGAATGCACTGTTGGGTGCTGCAGGAGTGAGGATGCAGAGTAAGAATTACCAGGCAGAACCTCTCAGTAATACCTAGAACCAGAATTGGAAGGGAGAAGCAGGTCAGAGCATCTGGATCTCCTCATAGAAGAGGAGAAGAGACTAGAGTCAAAGTGGACACAAAACTATGAAAGATACTAAGATTGTGGAGCTGGCATGGAGGAGGGGATCTCTGAATCCCTACCACAGAATTCTGATACTTAGAGCACAGTAGGAATTGAATTTTTCTCAAAGAATCAACTCTTAGTTTCATTGTTCTTTTTACATATAAATAATGAGCAAGAAGCAGTGAGAAGTAACTTCATTTATAGCTCCTTCAAGAATACTTAAATATCTTGTTGGAAGAAACCTAACCAAGGAGATATGATGTTATTTAGGGACTTGGTTTTGGCATAAGAATATGGGAGGATAGCCCATGTTTATGGGTCAGGAGACTCAGTATGATAAAAATGATTATCTTTCTAAAATGATATGTAGATTTAATGCAATTCACATAAAATACCTCATATTTTTCTAAGAAATTAGAGAAAAATTTGAAATTTACATGGAAACACAAAGGATCATGACATTTCAATTCAAATTCAACCCTGAGTAAAAGAAGAGGATTGAAAAGTATCAGATTGAAATTAGGTAGGAAACAAGCAAAACAGGGTGTTTAACTAAATTTACAAATGGGAGCAACTGGCCCTTTAAACCCAGCCACTCCTTAGGTTTGTTCCAACCTGTGCAAGTAGTAGTAAGACCACACTTAAGAGGAGGCAAAAACACATTTACTCATTCAGAAGACAAACTAGATACATCACTGAGGATACAAGGGACATCCTTTGATTATCTTACCAACCAGCTCAGTCTCTAGTCCAAAAACTGCACCTGGATCCTAAGCCATATGTGTCCTCAAGATGGCAGCTGTCCCACCTTTGAGCCAGATGAAGAAGCCAAGATGACATGGCCGCTCATTCTTCAAAGACACAGCTCTACTCCAAGCCAAATGTAGAAATGAAGATGGCATCGTAGCTCCTTCTTCAAAAACAGGAGATTCAAATCCAACGAAGAACCCAGGATGGTGTTGTCAATTCTCCAAAAGGCAAAGCTCAGGCATTTTTTCAGCTTTAACTCCAAAGTGGCCCGAAATCAGCAAGACTCACTCAGTACAACAACAGCAACCACTTCAGACATCTCACGATGAAAGCAGCAACACAGGAAATTCTCTCCAGCATCGCAGCAAATTTCAAAACTTCAAAGTTTCAAAGTTAAAACAAGTTTTCAAGCACCACATTTCCAAGTCAACTTACACAAGTCACAAATTTCTCCAACATGCTCCTCACCATCTTAAGCTGGTAATGGAAGCCCAGAGTGGGCTTTCCTTCCCTCCCCTGGTGCCACATGGCAGCAGCAGCTCCAAGTCCTCCAGCCTCTTTGCTACTCCTCTGCTCTCTCTCCCCTCAGCCTTTCTGTTTCTCTATGTCTATCTTATCTCCTTACATAACCTTCCCACTCTTCTCCTTTTGTGAGAAAACTTAGCTTCTCTTCTCCAAGTATCCACCCACCAGGGCATGAGAACTGCCATTCTAATGCAGCACCACCAATGCTGGGGGCTATGGCCCCCCAATTTCACCACAGCACCCCTATCAACATTACTGGGATTCAAATTTTGTTGTAAAGTACTAGTATTAAAAACACAGAAATAGACACATGAGTCTGGAATAGAATCAAAAATCCAGAAATAAATCATGTACATATCAGTGCCTCATCTGTGATAAAGTAACAGTTACACAAGGTGGTAAAAGTACATTCTGCTTACTAAATGGTACTGAGACAGTTGAAAAACCACAAATAACAATGAATTTGGATAACTCACTGACCTCATACCCAAAAATAAACTCTCAGTGTATTAAAAAAAATTAAATCTAAGACCGATGACAAGAAAATACATATAAGAAAACACTGGTGATACATGCCACAGTATCAAAGATATTTTTGGTGAATTGACCCTATGGCATGGAAACTGAAGAAAATAAAAACTTGAATAACCTCATATAAAAAAACTGGTGAAAGAAAATGCAAGTTAATTAAAAGGGTACCCTGCTGAATGAGAAATATTTAAACAAGCTATAACACCTGAGGAATTAATATCCAAGATGCCTCTAAAAAGCTCATGTAGCTAGATAATTAAAAAACAAATAACTCCGTTAATAAGTAGGCAGCAAATATGAACAACAGTCCACCAAATAGTATATCCAGAAGGCAAGTAGACATGAACACATTTTTGTAATCACCACCAGTAAGAAATGCAAGTTAAAAGCACAGTGTGATACCCTCTCACTTCCCTAAGAATGGCAGGTACTAAAAAGACTTCCAACAAGCATTAAAACGATCTCCAACAAGTGTTGGAGAAGATGCCAAGAAAAAGGAACCTATCACATTGGTGGGAATGTAAAAGTGTGCAGCCATTTTGGAATATGTTCCACAACAAAGCAGAATTATTTACGGTAGTTAGGACATGGAAGTAGCCTCAATGTCTGTCATTGGCTAATTGGATCAAGATGTAGCATATCCACACCATACTAGATAGTCATAAGAATGTAATGCAACTTTTTCAAAAGATGGAAAAAATTAGCAAGAATTTGGTGTAGTATAGCAGTTCAGATCAATAAATATCAGTCATTTACATAGTAATTTTAGATGTTCCATTTAAATTGTTTTGGTGTAATTTTCTCCTGGTTCTTGATGTGGGCTTATACTGCAGTTATTGCCTACAATTGCTGCATCCTATTAATTTTGGTAGCTTTGCATCTTTTTATTAGTCTCAAGGTAGTTTTGTTTGTTTTAATTTTTAATTTCCTCGTAGTTTGATTTGTTTTAATTTTTAATTTCCTCTTTTATCCATAGCATTAAGCAGCTTATTGTTTATTCTCCATATATGTATAATTTCTCCTGTTTGTTTTTTTAATAATAAATTTCTAGCTATATGATATAATTATCAATGAATACTTGATATGATCTTGGGTTTTTTGTTTGTTGACACTTGCCTTTGTTTCTCAATATATGGTTCATTCTTGAAAATATTCCATGTGTACTTCAAAAAAATGTGTATTTTGAATGTAGTGTTCTGTAGATATTTGATACTTATTTTTTCTGACTACATTTAAGGCTATTGTTTTCCTGTTTATTCTTACTCTAGTTGACATCTAAATAAATATAAATGGAGTATTAAAATCCCCTTGTATTTTTGTATTGTTGCCAATATGTCTTTAGTTCTGTTTGTAATTATCTTATGTGTCTTAGTCATCATTTGGTTCATATGTATTTTTGAGTGTTATTTCTTTTAATGCTAGACCCTTAATTATATTGTAATATCCAATTGTTTACTATTTTTTAATCATAGGTCTTTCTCATCTCATGTAAGTATAGTTGTTCCTATTTTTGACTACTCTTTTTCTTGTATGATTGTGTTCCAACCTTTAAGTCTGTTCTTACCTCTATGGTAAGATTGGTTTACACAACAGAAGGTTGAACTTTGCTTTGAAATCTATTCTGCTACTCTGTAATTTTTATCTGGTAAATTCAATCTTTTTACATTTAAGATAGTCACAGGTTGGTTATCTGTGCTTGCATTTTTATATTTCGCCATTTTTTATGTTTTTCTTTTGGGTTCCATTTTAATTTTCTCATATGTTACTTCTGTTGATTTTTGTTTGGAGTATCTACAAAGGGTAATATGTGAGGTACTGGTTTCAGTTTCATTGTGATGGGTCCTTTGTTATTCTCCTCCCCTTCCTTCATATTATGTAATTTAAGAGCCTGTTACCACTATATATTTTGTTCTGTTGCTTTAGAATAAACTCTTTAGTACTTCTTTCAGGAGTGGCCTGGTATTGATAAATTCTTTTAGATTTTGCTTTTCAATGAAGCTCCTTACCTACTCTTCTGTTTTGAATGTTGTTCTTGCATTCTAGACTGAAAATCTCTTTCTTAGAATATTTTCAGTATCTGTTGCTGGTCCCTTGTTGCCTGCTGAAAATAGATTAGATTTCCAATTGACACGTAATATTCCATTGTGTATATATACCACATTTTTTTCATCCAGTCATCTGTTTTGGGGTATTTGAGTTGTTTCCATGTCCTTGCAATTATAAATGGTGCTGCAATAAACTTCCGAGCACAGGTATCCCTTTGTACCCACATTGAGGTCTCCTTTGGGTAGATTCCCAGAAGAGCGATTGCTAGGTCAAATGGTAGTTCCATTTTCATTAGTTTGAGGGTTCTCCACACTGTTTTCCATAATGGCTGGACTAGTTTACATTCCCACCAGCAGTGTAAAAGTGTTCCTTTCTCTTCACATCCACGCCAACACTTGTGTGATTTTTGGATGTGGGCTGTTCTCACTGGTGTAAGGTGATATCTCATTGTTGTTTTGATTTGCATTTCCCTAATTGCTAGTGATATTGAGCAGTTTTTCATGTGCCTGTTGGCCATCTGGACTTCCTCTTTAGAGAGTGTCTTTTCAGATCTCCCCATTTTTTAGCTGGGTTTTTTGCTTTGTTCAGTTGTGTCAGTTCTTTGTGTATCTTTGTTATCAAACCCTTATCACTTGTATGGAGGGCAAAATTTTTTTCCCTCTTGGTTGGGATTCTTTTTGTTTTTTCTGTTGTCTCTTTTGCTGTACAGAAGCTTTTTAGTTTGATGTAGTCCCAGCTGTTTGTTTTCCTTCATTTTTTTTTTTGCCAACTATAGATGTGTCTAGAAATGAATTTCTGAATTGCAACTAAATTTGACAATTTTTTGGTAACATGGATGTACCTAGAAGAAATCATACTCGCAGAAACAAGTCAGAAGGAAAAAAACCAAAACCAAATGGTTTCACTAATATATGTACAACCAAACGAAAGTACACAACTGGGGGAAGGGACCAGCTGGAGTGGCCAGGGAGGGGAAGTGCTGGGTGAACCCCAGGGATCACAATGATGTGAAATATATATATATAAATTATTTAAGTAAAAATTTATAAAAAGTAGATTAGATTTTTACTGAAAAGATGATCTTTGATTGTAGTCCCATTATGAGTTATCCTTTTTTTTATGGGTTCTTAATATTCTGTCCTTGTCATTGGTTTTTAATAATTTATAATCTATATTAATGTCTTAAATCTGTCTGTACTATTTTGTTTGGTACTCTTTGGCCTCTAAGTCAGGGTGTCTGTTTCTTCCATATTTACATGGCCTCCAGAAGTGACTTCTTCAAATAAATATTCTCTGCCTCTTCCTTTTCTGGGGTCCCTGTGATACAGATACCATCTCTCTTTAGCTTATCCCAAATGAATTTTCATACTGTTTTCATTCCCCCCCCTTTAAATTCTATATGTATGTTATCTGGCATTGTGCTTTCACATTCACATAGTCTCCATATTGTTTGCTTGTGTGTGTCATTAAGACCCTCTATTGTATTTTTTAATTTGGTTATATTGTTGAAATCTATTAGTTGTAATTATAGCAACTTCATATTTTTTCACTCTATTTTATTCCTGTTTTATACTTACCCATTTTTCTTTAATTCAATATTGTTATAGCTGATACCTTGAATATTCTTCACTTCTGCTGGATTGAGACTTGTCTCAGGGTTTTTTTTTTTTAATTCCAGCACGCAGGATGTTTTTCTGTTTCTTCATTTTTAGTTTTTCTAGTTGCAGTAGGGGTACACTTTCAGACTTCTGCCTTTGTACCTATTCAGGTGCTGGATAACAAGTACTGGCAAGGGAAAATAGAAACTTGGGCAGTAGTGTACTAAGCGATCACTTCTAGGGAGCCTCAATGATTCAAACTTCCTACTGTGGCATGGGTACCAGTGTTTTGTGATTGGGATCCACAGTGATCCCCTTCTCTAACCCAGTTCCCCTACTCAACTCTCTGTGTGATCTCATGATAGTCCCAACCTCTAGGCTTTGAGCACTAAAAGTAATGTCAATGTGTATTGTAGTTGAGACAAAGCCAGTTGAAATAAAACTAGGTGTTGTTTTCTTTTCTAATAAAGATACTCTGGAGTGCTTACACCTCTTTTTCAGATGCAGATATTTAAAATTTGGTAAGTGGAAGCATTTAGTTGTTTTATCAGTTTTGGCCCATGTAGGTGGTGGTGGCAGCAGGTGTTTTGAATACCACTATTTGGGGCTACAAATAACTTTGTCTTTTAGGAAATACAAGTTATACACCATGGCTTTCTCTTCTTCTGGCTTCAGCTCTTCTGTATTGGGAGACTTGGGCAACCCGGTAATAATTACTGTGCACTCCTACTTCTATAGTTTTCTAATAGTGCACCCTCTGTTCTGGGCACCAACTTTGTGTACCCTCCACCCCTTCTCCAGTGCTAGATCTACAATGTCCCCTGTTTGGATATGTACATCTGAGTCAAACACTGTATAGTAGCTCCTCAGGGTAGCTACCACTCCCTCTCATGGGTTGTATTGGTATTGTACGGCCTTATTGGCACTACAAACACAATTCAATTAATATTACTCCTACCCCTTTCCACCATATTATTTCTCCTGGTATGTGCAGTAGTCATCCATTTTTCTTTCAAGGGTTATTGACTTTGTTCTGATGTAGTTTAGTTTTAAACATATGGGAGAAGTGAGCCTCATGTCTTCACTTTGCTGCCGTCTTGCTGGACTCCTGGTTGGTGGATTTTGTTAAAAGGATTTTTGCTTCTTTTGGTATGACCATGTGATTTTATTTCTTTAGCCTGTTGATGTGATGGATGCATCATTAATAGATAATCTTATGTTGACTCAGACTTGTACAAGTCCCATTTGGTTGTGGTGTATATTTATTTTTATACATTGTTGTATTTGACTTTCTAATCATCTGTCTTTCACTGATTTTGTTTTGGAGGAATACTGGTCTCATAGGATGTTAGGAGAAATGTTCCTTCTCTCGTTGAAGAGTTTATAGAGAATTGGTATAATTTTTTTCCCTTAAGTTATTGATAGAATTCCCCAGTGAACCCATCTGGAACTAGTGATTCATTTTCTTTAGTAGATATAGTTATTCAGATGACCCATTTGACTACATTTTTAAAGTAGATTTTTTTTGAAAGTAAGAATCCTTAATGTAGGGCATTTAGGAAGAAAGGTAGAAAAAAATCAGCACAATTTCAGATAAGAAATGATGAGTTTTTCTTTGTGAGATTATGGTTTCACAATATTATTACTATTTCTGCAAGTAGATATAATATTTATAGTGACTTGTCTGAGATACATGATTAGAGTACTTGACATATGTTACTATGAAAAATGTGGAAAATTGCCTCATAGATCATATTACCTGTATCACACCAACTCTAAAATCCGCAGTCATACATGGTATATGATCCTAGTCTACATTATTTCATTTTTTCTAACTTTAACTCTGTTTCAAGTTTTCTGTAGTTCACACTATTGTCTACTTTTATTAGTATAATTAGCAATGGTTTGTTGTTGTTAAGTAGTTAAATTCCATTTCTTCATCTTAGTGCTCAAGTTCCTTCATCAGTTTGTCTTTATACTCATATCTTCGTAGATATAGGCAAATGAGTTATACCAGAAGGTCTTCCCCTCATGTATGTTATTTCTGCCTTGGTACTTTGTCATTTTGTGTTCTTTTTCTATCCTGAAGTTTTTCATTTTTCATCTCCTAGTTAAATGAAAATATAGCTTAAGTTTAGTTACCCGTATAAACGATCCTCCTTTTCCTTCCTCTAAACACTTTCATTTGGTATGTGATTTATATACCATAAAATTCACTTGTTTTAAGTGTACAGTACATGATTTTTAGTAAATTTACAGATTTGGTATGAATGAGCATTACTATTCACTGCTAGAACATTTCCATCACTCCAACAAGATCCTTCATTCTCATGTATAGTTATTTCTTCACTCTCACATCACTGCCTCTGAGCTGCTTTCTGCCTTTATAGAGCTCTTCACCTTTTGCAAATAATTCATTTAAGTAAAATTATACCATATGTTGCTTTTTGTATTTCACACAGCAAAAGGTGGATACTTGAAATTTTGTTATCCATTATTTGTTTGTTTTTTTTTAACTTTTTTATTTTAATTTATACATATATATATATATTTCACAACAATCACTTCATTGAGGTCCCTGGGGGTCCCCCACCACCTCCCCTCCCTGGCTACTCCAGCTGTTCCCCTCCCGCAGTTTTGTACTTTCATTTGGTTGTCCATACATTAGTGAAACCATTTGGTATCTGTTTTTTTTCTTCTGACTTGTTTCTGCCAGTATGATTTTTTCTAGGCACATCCATGTTTCCAGAAAAATCATTGAATTTGTCATTTTTTATTGATGCGTAATATTCCATTGTGTATATATACCACATCTTTTTCATCCAGTCCTCTTTTTTGGGGCATTTGGGTTGTTTCCAAGTTCTTGCAATTATAAATAATGCTGCAATAAACATCCGAGCACAGGTGTCCCTTTGTACCCACATTGAGATCTCCTTTGGGTAGATTCCC